>SJYC01150044.1:0-22472 GCA_006408675.1 Madoqua kirkii
CGGACCTGGTTGCACCACGTACTAAATGTGGGATATGGGATAAGTTACCTAACCTCTCTGTGCATTGTTATTCCTCTGTGACTTATTATCCTCTCATCTTCTTCATGGAGGATTAATTGATATCACTGAGAATGATAAAACATACACTCTGAAATAGCAGATCTCTGCAGGCATAGCGTCTAGTTAACTTAGCCACTTAATATAATGAACAATAAGGATAGAGAAAGAATTCAGTGAGTATTTTTTTTTTCAAATAGAAATATAATTGATTTGCAATGTTGTATTAGCTTCTGGTATACAGCAAAGTGATTCAGTTAGGGTAGGGTAGTCGCTCACTTGTGTCCAACTCTTTGTGACCCTATGGACTGTAGCCCACCAGGCTCCTCTGTCCATGATATTCTCCAGGCCAGAATACTGGAGTGGGTTGCCATTTCCTTCTCCAGGAGGGTCTTCCTGACCCAGGGATCGAACCTGGGTCTCGCACATCACAGGCAGATGCTTTACCCTCTGAGCCACCAGGGAAGCTATGTATAACTGAATAAATAGACCAGAATTTCCCTTATGGTTTATTATAGGATATTGAATACAGCTCCATGTGCTACACAGTAGGTCCTTGTTGATTATCTATCATATATGTAGTAGTGTACATATATTAATCCAAAACTCCTAATTTATTCCCCCCACCTCTTTTCCCCTCTGGTAACCATCAGTTTGTTCTATATGTCTGCAAGTCTGTTTCTGTTTTGCAAATAAGCTCCTTTGTATTGTATTTTAGATTCCACATATAAGTGATATCATACATTTATCTTTCTCTTTCTGGCTTACTTCACTTAGTGTGATAATCTCTAGGTTCATCCATATTGCTGCAAATTGCATTCTTTCTTTCTTTTTTTATGGCTGCATAATAGTCCGTTGTATATATGTGTCACATCTCCTTTTTCCATTTGTCAATGGACACCGAGATTGCTTCTGTATTTCAGCTATTGTAAACAGTGCCCCTATAAACATTAGGGGGTATGTATCTTTTCAAATTAGAGTATTAAATATTAATACTAGTTATGTGATTATTTTTGCCCCTGAATCTCCCACCAACCTAATAAAGGGGAAGGGGCTGCTTTCTCCATTGTACAGATTAACAACAGTTCAATGAATTTAAGTGATTTAACATCATCAGATACTGAATGCCCAAGAAAAGGGACATGAATCTAGGTTTATGACTTCAAGTACAACATTCTGCCCTTGAATGGTTTAGATGCAAGATTTCTGAACTTAAAGCCATTGTATTTAAACAATTTTTTGAACAGTTTTGTGTTCTAAAGCCATGCCTATTTCTGGTTTCTTTGAGGAACCTATTGAACTGTCAGCAAGAAACATGAGAGGGCAAAGGACATTATACTAGGATTAGAAATTGGAGGTGCAGGCACATAGGACATCCTCAATAGAGAGGCAAGGCAAATCTCATGGACTAGGAGCTGGCTGGGTTCTGGAGCACCTTCTGGCCGGGTTCTGGAGCACATCCCTATGTGGGGAGCATAAATCACAGGTGAGTTAGGAGACAAGTGTTCAGATATTCTCCTAGGAGATTTCACAGTAGAGTAAGTACAGGGTTAAGCTGAGCATGTTGGTGTCCTGAAACTGCCCACCTTCCGATGGTGTTCTCTTACCTCTGTTTCCTATTAGACAGAGAAGGCGTGATGTCCATTTGCCTACCTCATAGATGGTATAGAAGAATTGTTGTCTGACTCTTTTGTGACCCTATTAACTGTAGCCTGATGGCTCCTCCATCCATGGGGTTTTTCCAGGCAAGAATGATGGACTGGGTTGCCATTTCTTTCTCCAGGGGATCTTCCCCACCCAGGAACAGAACTCAACATCTCTTGCATTGCAGGTGGATTCTTTACCACTGAGCCACCAGTAAAGCCAGCACAGAAGAATCTGAGACTAAAATAATCTGAGCCTCTCAGAGAAGTGCTCTTCCCTGTATCATTCTTAAGAGCCAGCAAGAATTTTAACCAGCCCCTGCTCTGTGTTTCATAACCACTGAAATCTACAGTTTCAGATCAACAGCTTCATGGAGCACACCAGAGGGATTTGCAGATGTCATCTGATTTCTGATAAAAAGCTACATGACCTACAACACTTATGCAGTTCTGACGTGGCTGTCACCTGGCTTAAAATGCCTGGCTCCTCTAGTGAGACAATGCTGAGATGAAACACTGTGGGTGGCTCCTTGTTGATGACAACAGTAATGAGCCTCAGGGGCTGTGGCAACACTGACCACAGACACCTAATTCTAGTCCTCAGCCTGGCAGGCTGGAGAGCATCAGACACAGCTTCTTCACCTGCCTTATCGGGGTAACTAATATGAGTCTACCTATCCTTCAAGGTAGGTGTGGGAATCTAGAGATTACAGAGATGTGAAAGTGTTTTCTATAACACTCTAAAGATATAAGCAAATATAATACTGACATTAGAATTATAAGTCATTATTATATTTGCTAACTATTGATAAACCTGGTAACCCCAAGGTACACTTCCTCTAAAGCTTCAATAATGAAAGTTAGAAATAAGTCAGTGAATACGACACAAAAAATCAAAGAGGAGACACAAAAGAGGGATTTACTTAAGAAATTTAAGACAGTGATGCTCGAAAAGCTAAGGACCCTCTTTTCCCAGCAGGCTTCTTTTTACTTTTTAAAACTTCACAGTGCTTCCTGGTGAGTTCCCCAGGAATTCTCTGGTGACCTAGTGGTTAGGATTTCGGGCTTTCACGGCTGTGAGCCCTCAGTCTCTGGTTGGGGAACCGAGGTCCTGCAATACGGGATCATAGTGCTTTGTGTAGATAGAAGGTACAACAGGGAACATTCTACATCTTTCCCATCTGTAGGGAAAGGTCAACTAACAGTATACTGAATACTCTCCACATCCCGACCCTGCTCTTCATGCTTTATATGGATCCTGTCATTTAATTTCCACATTTTCTGGTGGAGGAAACTGAGTTGCAGCTAGTGAGAGTCCTGGAACTAAGTTGTGGACCCAGGACTTCTGATTCCAGAGCTCATGTCCTTTATCGTCACACTCCAGAGATAAGAAAGAGTTGTTGAATGAATGAATGATTATGAGAGATGAATGTAGACATCTGCTGATTATCTGGAGGCAAATTAGGCCCATTTGGGCTTATCTGGGCCAATCTCATTTTACAGGGATTTTTTAGTATCAGTTACCTTAGTACAGCATTTGGCATCATGACCTTTTGGTTTACTCTTATCATTTCTTGCCTCCAGCATCTGCAAAAGATAAAAAAATGAAGGCCATTTAAACCAACACATCTAGGCATCTTCCCAGTCCTAACTCACAGAAGGTGTGAATCTGACCAACACGGAGCCCCGAGATGAAAGCAACTCATTTTCATTATATTAAGAGTCATTGATGAGCCTTGTCCATTCCCAGTGAGGGTTGGTGGTCACCATGGGGTTCTGACAAAGGGAAGCTGGAGAAATTTTTAGCTCTTTGATTTTAGTTAGATTTTCACAGAGCCCTTTCTTTGTGCATTCCTGTAATACCAGATAAACCAATGTTTCAAAGTAAGTATAAAAAATAAATGTTCTGGAGCCAAAGAGAAGTGTGTTGATTTCTCTGTTGTATGTCCTTAGTGCCCCTGCTTCCTTCAGTCGATGTGGATCATGGGAACTCTAATATTTGGTTTTGCACGGTGTTTTTCTTAATGCGTTGAGTTTAACTACGTTGGTAATTTAAGTGAATTGTTTTTCATTCACTTGTCTACCAGCTCTTTCATTCATCCAGAAAGTATTTTGAAATACCTGTTCTATGACATATTCTCCTGCAGGAACTTATCATTTAGTAGGTGAAGATGTGTATGAACATAAATACTAGATGTCCAGACAATAGAGAAGGGCTGCTTGAGTGCTAGATGGTAAAAAGCTTTATCATTTGAGGGCAATTAACATACTTTTAATTGAACTACTTTTGGGACAGTTCCTGGAGGAGACCACTTCTGAGTGGGTCCTTGATGAAAAGGGGAGATTTAGATGGATGGGGGTTGGGGGGATAGGAATGGCTGGGACAAAGGGTTTTGTGGAGGATTCATGAATGTGAGGTTGGAAATTAAGAGCTATCATTTCTTAAGCCCCTATTTTTATTATAAGTGCATTACAAAGAACATTTTATTTAATCCTGTGAATATTATTATAAAGCAAGTGTTATGCTCTGGCGGGAAAGAAGAGAAAGCAGAGGCTCTGTGAGAAAACCAGATCAGGATTTAAACCCAGTCTCAGATCCTGATATCCTTGTGTCTCCCTGTTCAAAAGCTCTCAAACTGTGGAGGGCACATTTACCAGGCTAAACCGTTTAGTTCTTAGGTTGGCACCCTAGAATCTTTATGTCTGACTGTCTATTGCCAGGAGACAATCTGAAGTTCAGAGAGGAGCCCTGATCCTGTCCCAGGAATGCTGAGTTCAGCTAAAGCATGACCTGTCTCTGTCAGCAAGTGACCCTAGAGTCCCTAACTAACCTCATTCTCATCTATTTCCAGGTCAAGTTCTTGCTGCTGTTGACATTGTGGCTCACCCTCCTGGGGGAGGCGGCAGCTCAGAAAACCCCCAGATCTAGCGATCCTGGCCTCTGCCCCCCTCTGGAGGACCACACTGTGAGGGTTGACATCCGTATCCGCAGGCAGAACCAGGGAGTTTCCTTCTCACGCAACTTGCAGAACCGCTCCATCTCCCCCTGGGATTACAAGTACGTGCCAAGGAGACTGATCTCCACATTCTTAGGGAAAATATGTTAATTTATTCTAACCGTACAGTAAAGAAGTTCTAAAATACAGAAAAAATAATAGTCCTTACATTGACTCTTAAAAGCAAAAATCCCACTTTCCCTCGGAGCTCCCCTTTTCTTGCTGCTACTTTGGGCTAAGTCCTCCTATGTGCTCAAAAGCCTGTTTTGCTTCCAACCTCTACTGATGCTTTGCCTTTTTCTGCTTCATGCAGCCCTGGGTTTGGAACTGAGAAACTTTTTTTGTGTTGGAAGAGAGGGCTGTTTAAAGCAGCCCACATAATGGTCTCTGAGTGGGGGATAAGCGGTGGTGGAGGAGGGGACCTGAAAAATCAGTTCAAAGAAAGCCATTCAGATTGGATTTCCATCTTCAAGGAGTGGAGAGGGCAGAGTGGAGGAGAAAGGCCAGTTGGGAAAGGAAGATGCTAGGTGGGGATGTTCAGGGTACAGACTTGGGATTTTGTCTTACACAGAGATTCTTGGAGTACCAAGCATTCATTTAGATGCTCTAAATATAAGTATGAAAACAGTCTGGGGACTATGAGAAGTGTTTCTGGGGCTGCCCGCATGTATTTTATTTCCTCCGGAAGGGAGTATGTACCGTGGCTAGTCGGCTGGATTGGCCTTTATGCCTCCTGCCAAGGAGGGAGAAATTGAAAGAAGGCATTGAATTCACAACCCCCCAGGGCTTTGGTTTTCTTTTCCAAGCAGCAGGTTTTGGAGACTGTGTACTAGGGGATCTCCAAGTGATGTTCAATCTCTAACCAAAGGATGAAAGATGGTTCTCATAATAAAAATATTAAAAAAAGGAACTAAAAGATCTAACATTTATGGATGTCAACTTTTCAGTGATGGCATTTCATATTCATTGTTATCACAGAGTGTTGGCAACAACTGCAAAGGAGAGGAATATGAGAATCTCCATTTTATAGTTGAGGGAATATAGACTTGGGGAGTTAAGCACCCTGCCAGGGGCTGGCATCGGAGTCCAGGCTGTCTGTTCCGCGCCTGCGCTGCAGCTGGGTGTTACCCGGCATCGCCTTCCTGCAGGTGGGAGCCCAGCGCACCAGCGTCCCCATCCTTTGTGCATCTCTCCTGCCAGATCTCACCATCCGCTTCTCCCTGCTCTTCCTGCAGCATCACCCGGGACCCCAACCGGTTCCCCGCTGAGATCGCGGAGGCCCAGTGCAGACACATTGGCTGCATCAACGCTGAGGGACAGGAAGACAGGACCCTGAACTCCGTGCCCATCAAGCAGGAGTTTCTGGTCCTCCGGAGGAAGAGAAAGGGCTGTCCTGGCTTGTTCCTACTGGAGAAGGTGCTGGTGACCGTGGGCTGCACCTGCGTCACCCCCATGGTCCGCCACCTGTTGGCAGATGGGGTGGCGGATCAGCTCAACTGATTAAGCTGTGGAAACGCCCCTTCTTCACCAGCACTCTGCCATGAGTCCTACGTGGTTCCCATTTCTCTCCACTTTCCAGGTCTCTTCATAATATCTGCACCGGATTCTCCAGGCTTTGTATTAGAGTCATTTTCTGGGGCTTCAGCATCTTTATATGGTCCTGAGATGTTCCAATGACCCAACCCCCTAAAAATAGATGGAGGAGAATGCAGGTCCCATTCTGCTTATGTGCTATGATGACCATCTTCTCGGTCATGCAGTCAGTGGGTTCGGGGGCTCTGCTAGCAAAACTGACTTCTGGGTCACAAGTGCAACAGATATATAACCACCATGTAAGAGAGTGTGGGAGGGGCTGTGCAGGATCGGGTGGGTGGGAAGGGTGAGGCTAAGGGCCTAGCACATGTTTATTAAGATTGCTAAATACAGATGAGGTTGGCCTGATATTTATACTTGTAAGGAAACTCTCCAGGTATTTATGATGTATGGACTATATAAAATTCTGGGAGAAAAATTAATATATCAAGGACTAATATAATAAACTGTTAATGGTTGAAAGACACTTGAGATCTTTGTGTTCTGTCTCAGCTTGTATCCACAAACCTTGTGAACCTGAAGATTATGAAATTCTATATAGCTGTCATTTGTTTTTCATGTTTCATCAGAGTGCTAGTGTCAGAATTACTATTATTATTTGTGAATGATTTTGGTAATAGTTTTTTCCCCCTTCCAGCTTGATTGAGATATAACTGATAAGTAACATGGTGTAAATTTCAGTTGTACAGTGTAATGATGTGATGTATGGAGAAATGAGTACCACAGTAAGATTTGTTAACATCTCCATCCCTTCACCTAGGTACTTTGGTGTGTGTGTGTGTGGAGGGGGTGGTGGTGGTGGGAACATTTAAGATGTACTTTCTCAGCAAATTTCAAGAATACGATATTGTTATTAATAAGTATAGTCATCAGGCAGTAGATTCAATCCTCAGAATTTATTAATCTCATAACTGAAAGTGTGTTTCCGTCATCCAAAATCTGCCCATTCCCCCCCTCCTCTGCCCTTGGCAACCACAGTCTTCTTTCTGTTTTGCCATACCTTGGAGAGTTACTCTATTATTAATGATTCTTGGGGGTTACAAGAAAAGTTAAGGGAAAATGTGCAAACAGAGCTCACATTCCCTGGTAACTGTTTACTGCTCCATCTTCCTGTCTGTATTATTTTACAAAATGAACATCTGTTGGCCACTGTGGTAGTCACTGAAGACATGAAGAAAAGTAAGAAATGCGCATGGTGGGTGGGCAGCCAGCCGTCTTGGTAGCAGGCGCCCGCCGAGCCCCTGGTCACGGGAGCCATGGTAGTCACTGCATCTGGGGTCTCTGGCGATCTTTCGTGCATTGCTTATGCTTCTTGAGGACACAGAGTTTCCAAGATTCTGGTCTCCCTACTGCTCTGAGGCTCACTGGTCCCTCTTTTGCCCAGATACACCACATTTCTTCCTTCACCGAAACAGACCACCTGCTCAGGGTACATCTGTATTCTGCTGCCTTCTAGAGAGAAGATAAGACATCAGTTCTCACTCCCACCTGCAACTTGGTCTGAGGATGGGCAGAGGCAGGAGCCCGGAAGCCATTTTTCACTCTTTAGTGGGGGCAATTTTTAGTCTGTAGTTGGGGGTGGGGCTGGAGTCACTGGTAAGTGGGTTCTTCTTTTTGCTCCTGAATCTTCCGCTGCTGTTGCTAAGTCACTTCTGTCGTGTCAGACTCTGTGCAACCCCACAGTCGGCAGCCCACCAGGCTCCCCCGTCCCTGGGATTCTCCAGGCAAGAACACTGGAGTGGGTTGCCATTTCCTGCTCCAATGCATGAAAGTGAAAAGTGAAAGTGAAGTCGCTCAGTCTGTCCGACCCCCAGCGACCCCCTGGACTGCAGCCTACCAGGCTCTTCTATCCATGGGATTTTCCAGGCAAGAGTACTGGAGTGGGGTGCCATTGCCTTCTCCCCTGAGTCTTCTACTTATGGTATAAACATTGATGTTCATACTTAAAGTGCTCAGCCTCTTGGAATTTAAAAGAATATTTTCTCTCATAGCTATCAGCTTCATAAATTTGCTGTGAATCCCACAAGTCCATATAGGTGCTCTTACCTGTGCAATGAACCTTTCTCTGTTCATTTTGGCAGTAATAGCCCTACCCTGAGGGTCATACATTCAGAAAGCTTTCAACTGAGTGGAGAGAGAAGTATAGAGGTGAAGGACATTGAGGGAAAAAGTACACCCCTGTGTGTATTAAGATATCTAATTATATGTGGTTACATGTAATTTCAAAACAATGTGCCAAGTACTATGATCAAAGTCTGAAATTTAGAGAAGACACAGAGGATGATAGCTCATCAGGACATTCCAGAAAGGCAATGACTTTTACACTGGGATGACTGAGTTGCTCTAGAGGAAAATGGGGCTTCCCTGGTGGCTCAGATGGTGAAGACTCTGCCCACAATTAGGGAGACCTAGATTTGATCCCTGGGTCAGGTAGATCCCCTGGAGAAGGAAATGGCAACTCACTCCAGTATTCTTGCCTGGAGAATTTCATGGACAGAGGAGCCTGACAGGCTACAGTCCATGTGGTCACAATGAATCAGACATGACTGAGTTAACTAACAGTTACTTACTTAGAGGAAAATGAGAGAAGGGCAGTCCTAGCAGAGGGAACAGTATAAACAAAAGCACTGAGGCTCGGAGAAGCTTTGTGTACTAGGGGAACAGCATATGTCTGGGATAATGTGGGGGCACGCAGTGGGGTGCTGTGCTATGCTTAGTCAGTTGTGTCCAACTCTTTGCAACTCCATGGACTGTAGCATGCCAGGCTCCTCTGTTCTTGGGGATTCTCCAAGCAAGAATACTGGAGTGGGTTGCCGTGCCCTCCTCCAGGGGATCTTCCAAAAGCAGGGACTGAGCCCAGGTATCTCACATTGCGGGCAGATTCTTTACCATCTGAGCCACCAGGTAAGCCCACACAGTGGGGGATACATACAAATTGTTTTTGAAAGAATGATTGAGTGAATGAATGAATGAATGAATGTGGCAGTAGGTGAAGGACAGTAACACAGGCCCACGTGTGGGTGCTGTTGTATGCTTCATTACAGATGTGGAAAGAGCACAGCTGTTATTTCATGGGAGGATTTTGGTGGCAAGTGTATAAAAGGGGTGGAAACTGGAAGGCCAGTAAGACAGTCAGAGAGAAGGCAATTTCTCCTGTGGAAAACTCACAAAGTTAGAGCTGGAGGGGGCCCCTGTAATTACCTGTCAACCCTTCTCATCTGCTGATGAGGCCCAGAGGAATTAGATGACCTGCTCAAGCCCAGTCACTTGGGTAATTAGTGACAGAAACAGATTCACTGACTTAAAGTTCGTGACTTTTCATGTTGGTTCTATAGCATTTTCAATAAGGACCCATTGCAGTCATTGGAGAAGGCAGTGGCACCCCACTCCAGTACTCTTGCCTGGAAAATCCCATGGATGAAGGAGCCTGGTGGGCTGCAGTTCATGGGGTCGCTAAGAGTCAGACACGACTGAGCGACTTCACTTTCACTTTTCACTTTCATGCATTGGAGAAGGAAATGGGCAACCCACTCCAGTGTTCTTGCCTGGAGAATCCCAGGGACGGGGGAGCCTGGTGGGCTGCCTTATGTGGGGTCGCACAGTCGGACACGACTGCAGCGACTTAGCAGCAGCAGCAGCAGCAGCAGTTATTTCCCTGTGGCCTTGGGCTGTCTCTGCATACGGAGACTGGAAGACCTCCCCAGCCCACATTTCCAAGTACGTTGTACATGGCGTCCCCTGGAGGCCCGGCCCTGAGTTACAGCGTCCCTCCACGACTTGCAGATCCGCCCCTCCTCACAAGGTGGCGCGCTGCACCATTTTGTCCCCAGCTTCCCTAGCATAGGCCCCCAGGGAATGATGGCTCCCTTTCTTCTCCTAGTAGCCGCCTGTGACCCTCCTGAGTCCCTCAACTCTGCACCCAGCTATCTGGGACTTGGAGGTGTTTTCTTTTGCCTGTAGGAGAAATAGTCAAGTTGAGTGGTTCCAGTGTCCGAACCAACCACTAGTATAGTGTATGGAGAGAGGAAACTTTCTTTTCACGTGGAAACTTGAAAGCACATAGCCTTATCTTTTGATATCCACTTCATACATGTGAAGACTTGGCTGAGTGGAAAAACACATTCTCATTTCTCTCTCTTCCTCTCTCTTCCTCCCCAAACCTGAATAAAATCATCTATACTTATGAGGTGGCATAAGGAGAAACGGTTATGAAATTGGTTTGGTTTTCTTTTTTTTTCTAAGAGAGGTAGAAATTTCATTTAATGTTTAGACAGCTCTTGACTTTGAGTCTTTGATTCTACTATCTTCTGGTTGTACAAATGTAGGCAAATTAGTCCTTCTGAGACAATTTCCTCACATGTTAAGTGGAGAATTATAACTATTTTAAAGAGTAGTATAATGTAATTGAAACAAAAAGTATAAAAGACAGTTGAGCACCCAGGAAATGGTGGGCATCTAGTTACTGTCATTATCCCAAGAGGCACAGAACTTATGTTTCCTGTTTGGCTAGGCTCCAGGAAAGGAAACTCACATGGTAACCCACTCCCGTTTCTTGGTGGGAGAATCCCAGGGACAGAGGCGCCTGGCAGGCTACAGTCCATGGGGTCACCCAGAGTTGGACATGATTGAATTGACTTAGAATGCACGCATATTACATTTCTAGTACTTATTTATCTTATAACTAAGTTTCTACATTTTGACCCTCTTCATCCTGTTTTCCTTTCTCTTACTCCTTGCCTCTGGGAACCACAAATCTGATCCTTTCTCTATGGAGGAAGCTATAGACTTAATTCATTAATAAAATTCCCTTGGGGCCAAAATGTTCACTGTAGCCTACATTAGGCAAGTTACTTAATTTCTCTGAGCCTCAGTTTCCTCAACTGTAAAATGAGGATGATCATAATAGTTGCCTCATGGGATTGTGGTGGAGATTAAATGAAATAATAAATACAAAGCAGCTTCCTGTTCTAATTAGCTGTTACTAGTCTTACATACAACCCCGTTATGCAAGGGCTGTGAATCAATGCTCCCACCTTTTAATTATTGCTTTTCAAAGTCAAGTAAATCAATGCACCAGGCAAAGATGGGTTTATGAGTTGTCTGGAGTTGTGGCTATCGCAAAACTCAGAGACTTCCTACTCCACTGGCTTACTTCTGTGGTTTCCTTACACGTGTCTGTAAGTGACACACCACAGCCCTTTGCATGGCCTGAAGGCAAGGACCAGACCTTGTTTGTGGTGGGGACAGCACCAGAAGCCATGTAACCATTGCCCACAACCCACATTCTCATGATTCTGACAGAAACCAGATCTGGGAGGCATAGCTCTGGATGGACTGCCTGTGCTGAAGCTGGGGTGGGATCTGAGAGTGACAGGCCTCCCCAGAAGGGATGCACCACTCACGGAAAATTCTGAATACTAATCCATCAGGCTAGAGTTTCTCAGAGCCTTGAGCATCTGCTTATTCCGCACTCCTGGGCTTTTCAATATCTGTGAGAAAAAAATACCCTGATTTCCCACAGACCACTTGTCAAACTCCTGATTGCCTTCTGCGGTGACCTCAAACCTCAAGGAGATCCATTAAGAAAGCCACTCACTTTTGACTGTATCTGCATATAGGATGCCAAACTTCTGGTTACTGTATTTGAAAACATGCAGACATAGAATTAAGTATAAAAGGAAACAACTCTTTTCTTTTTCTGTGCTGCTTAGCTTTGTGAAATCCACTACATACTATGATTTGGGTTTGAGAATTTAGATAAATTGAAGTTCTTGTCATCTGAGAATGACTTTTACTGGGTACAGTTACTGTGTGGAGGTTTCTCAAAAAAGAAAAAATGGAGCTACAATATGACCCAACAATTGCACTCCTGGGGATATATCTGAAAATACCCAAAACTCTAATGTGAACCTGCAGCTCAGTGTTTATAGCAGCATTATTTATAATAGCTAAGATATGGAAGCAATCTAAGTGCCCATCAACAGATGAATGGATGAAGAAGATGTGGTGTATATTTTGTTGTTGTGTAGTCCCTAAGTTGTGTCTGACTTTTTTGTGACCCCATGGACTATAGCCCACCATGGGATTTCCCAGGCAAGAATACTGGAGTGGGTAGCCTTTCCCTTCTCCAGAGGACCTTCCTAACCCAGAGATCAAGCCTGCATCTCCTACATTGGCAGACAGATTCTTTACCACTGAGCCACCAGTATATATAGATACTATGGTTGACGGTCCCAGGGCACTCCCAGCTGACAGCCACATGAGGGAGCCATCTTGCTTACTGTAGCCAACTGAGTACTTAAAGGACCATAAGCCCAGCTAGGACTTCCCTGGTGGCTCAGACGGTAAAGCGTCTGCTTACCGTGCGGGAGACCCGGGTTCAATCTCTGGGTCGGGAAGACCTCCTGAAGAAGGAAATGGCAACCCACTCCAGGATTCTTGGCCCCCCCTCCGCCCCCCCAAAAAAGGGGACTCAAAGAAATATTTAGACAAGATTCTCTCGTGGCTTAGACAGTAAAGCGTCTGCCTACAATGAGGGAGACCCAGGTTCAATCCCTGGATCAGGAAGCTCCCCTGGAGAAGGAAATGGCAACCCACTCGGCAACCCACTCCAATACTCTTGCCTGGAAAATCCATGGACAGAGGAGCCTGGTACAGTCCATAGGATCGCAAAGAGTCGAACACAACTGAGTGACTTGTCAGTGTCAATGTATTTGAAGGTAGTATTTGAAGGCACCTCATGAGCAGGACCAGCTACATGGTTTGTGGAGCCCAGTAACAAGTTAAAGTGCACAACTTCTGGTTAAAAAATTAAGACTGTCAAGCAGAGAATAAAACCAAGCATGGCGCCTATTTAAGCTGAGGATCCTATGTGACTGTACAGCACGAAACCATCCTGTTCATGATATCCCAGCAGAAAACTACCCGTTTGAGCCCTTCTTAAAGTTTTGTGATTGAAATGAAATGGTTGCTTAATTTTTTCCAGTTTTATTGAAATATAATATTGTATGAGTTTAAGGTATATAACGCAAGGATTTGGCACATGTATACACTGTGAAATTGAATCTATTCTATGTAATGAAGCCTCTGTAAAGACCCTAAAGGACTAGCTTTAGAGAACTTCTGGGCTGGTGAACAGGTGAAAATCTGGGGAGAGTGATGAGCCTAGAGAGGGCTGGAAGTTCGGCAAACTTTCTTTATTCCTTGACCTACATATCTCTTCCATTTGGCTGCTTCTGAGTTACTTTTTTTAAAATAATAAGCTGGGGATCTAGTAAGCAAAATGTTTCTCTGAGTTCTGTGAGCTACTCTGTCAAATTAATCAAATTGTACAAGGGGGTCATGGGAACTTCCAATTTGTAGCAAGTTGGCCAGAAACACAAGTAACAACCTGGGCTTGTGATGGTTACCTGAAGTGGGGGTTCGGTGGAATCTTTTAAGACTGAACCTTTGCCTTGTGGAATCTACCACTATCTTGGAGTAAGTGGTGTCAGGCTTGAGTTGAATTACACGACACCCAACTTGTGTCTGAGAATTACTAAATAGAGAGGTGGGGGAAACCCCTACCCCTAGAGGGTGCAACTGGGGTTCAGAAACACACAATAAGGTTCTTTACTCATTTTTAAATTGGATTTTTTTTTGTTATTGAGTTGTATGAGTTTCTTATATATTTTGGATATTAACCCCTTATCACATAAGTGATTTGAAAATATTTTCTCCCATTCCAGAAATTGCTTTTTAATTCTGTTGATTGTTTCTTTTATTGTGCAGATGCTTTTTTAGTTTGATGTAGTCCCACTTATTATTTATTTTTGCTTTTGTTGCTTGTGTTTTAGGTGTGCCATACCTAAAAGTTCACTGCCAAAATCAATGTCAAGGAGTTTTGCAGTCTAATAATTTCAGGTTTTAAATTTAAATCTTTTTTTTAATGTAATGCATTTAAGCTTTAATCTATTTTAGGATCATTTTTATGAGTAACTCCTATAAGACAGGAGTCCAGTTTCTTTCTTTTGAATGTAAATATCCAAATTTCCCAGCAACATTTATTGGAGAGACTGTCTTCTCCATTTAGTATGTTCTTAGCTCTTTTATCAATTACTTCATCATAAATGCATGGGGTTTATTTAGGGCTTTTGATTCTGTTCCATTGGTCCACATGCCTTTTATGTCTATGCTATACCATCTTGATTACTATGGCTTCATAATATAGCTTAACATCAGCAGGTGTGATGTCTTCAGTTTTGCTCTTCTTTCTCAATATTTCTTCGGCTATTTGATGTCTTTTATGGTTCCAAATGAATTTTAGGATTGTGCTTTATATTTCTATAAAAATTCCATTGTAATCTTGATGTGTAGTACATTAAAATTATACATGGCTTTGGTAGTATGGAAATATTAACAATATTAATTCTTCCAATCTATGAACATAAGATATTATTTTATTTATTTGTGTTTTCTCTAATTTCTTTCATCATTGTCTTATAGATTTCATAACAGATCTTATACCTCTTTGGCTAAATTTATTTCTAAGTCTTTTATTGTTTTTGATGCTGTTGTAAATGAGATTGCTTCTTTATTTCTTTTTCAGATAATTTGTTGTTCGTGTATAAAGATGCTACTAATTTCCTCATGTTAATTTTGTATCCTGCAGTCTTACTGAAGTTGTTGATTAGATTGCATGAATCTTTAGGCCTTTCTCTAAAAAAAGTCATGTCATCTGAAAACAAAGATAATTTTAATTCTTCCTTTCCAATTTGAATGCCCTCTGTTTCTTTTTCTTACATGATCACTCAGACTAGGTCTTCTGGTAGTATGTTAAATGAGAGTGAAGAGAGTGAGAACACTTGTCTTGTTCCTGATCTTAGAGGAAAAGCTCTCAAACCCTCATCATTGCATATAATGTTAGCTCTGAACTTAAAATGGTTGCTTTATACCAGGAAATATGAGGGATAATTTCCTACATGGCCGTAGTAATCAAGTCAGGCCCCAAGAACAATTATTTCAGATTGCAATAGCCCAGCATTGTTACACTTTCTAAATGTTCATTCAGCCTTAAATTTGTGAGTCTAGGCAACCTGAGCTATGCCTAATTCAAGTTTATTTTTTGTTCTGTCTTCCAGCAGGAGTTAAAAATTGTGCCTTTATATCTTTGCAGCATTTTTGGCCATCTCAACAAGTGCTAATTAAAATCTCACAAACACAGATCTGTATATTAAAAAACAACAGGGTACAGCAATACAGAATACTGATAAGAATTTTTTGCAAAGGATGTAGTCTGCAGAAATGGAACTCTGACTACGGTATAAATGACCTAATCACCTTTTACAGAAAGCAATTTAATCCCCAGGAACTATAATTCCTAAGTTGCTCTCTTTTATATTTGCATAATTAAATGACCCAACTGTTTGCATTTCTCAGAAAAAAAATTTGGCAGTTTCAAGATACATCTAGTGCAAAACAAAAAATTTGCTTGCCTCTTGAAAATAAATTCTCAAATTCTCTACTATTTGCTCAAGATTTCAAAGATTTTAGGGCACTCTTACTGAACAAAAATGATTCCATACCTCATAGGTTTATTCTGAAGTCAAAGAGCTGAATTTCTGGTTTCATTTATTCTTCAGAACTCTATATTTGCAAGCATTTCTATGCTTCTAGAATATGGTGATCACTGATATTCATAGTGAGGAAAAACTTAGATATTGTTTCCTAAATAATCCAGATAATCTTATGTTCAGTTGTAGGGTGCTTTAGGGTGTGTCTGATTGTTTTCTTCTTTGAAACTCTTCCTTACATGGAATAGTAGGTTGAATAACAGCCCCAAAGATACTCATGCTCTAATCCCTGGAATGTGTGGCTGTTACCTTAAATGGGAAAAGAGACTTTGTAGATTTAATCACACGAAGGTGGTTGAGATGGGGAGATTCTCTTGGATTGTTGTGGTGGACTCTAAATGTAATCTCAGATGTCCTTATAAGAGGGAGGCAGAGGGAGATTTGAGGACAAAATATGTGATGTGATGACATGACTGATAAAACAGATTGGAGTGATGTGCTTTGAAGATGAAGGAAGGGACCACAATCAAGGGATGCAGCTCTGGAAGCTGCAAATGGCAAAGAAACTGTTCTCCCCTAGAGCCTCTGGAGGGAGCACAGCCCTGCTGACACCTTGGCTTTGACCCAGTGAACTTGTAAGAGAATAAATGTGTGCTTTTTTCAGCCACCAAGCATGTAGTAAGTTATAGCAGCGATAGGAAGCTAATTGAATCTCCATTTTCTTTTTTGCATGGCTAAGTTTTCATCAATGTGGGTGTTTGATTAGTCTAATTAGGAATTGTATTTCCAGGCTGGGAGAACATTCACTCAAGAAATTATTGATTATAGTCCATCTAGGCTTCCCTGGTGGCTCAGACAGTTAAGAATCTGCCCACAATGCAGGAGACCTGGGTTCGATCCCTGGGTAGGAAAGATCCCCTGGAGAAAGGACTGACAATCCACTCACTCCAGTATTCTTGCTTGGAGAATTCCATGGACAGAGGGGCCTGGTGAGCTACAGCCCATGGGGTCGCAAAGGGTCGGACGCAACTGGGTGACTAACACATACATAGTCTACCCGTTTCTAATCTCCTGGTGAATGTTCATGCCACAGAGCAGTAATGGAGGTTCAAGTGCTGAGACCTCTTTTTAGTGTATTCTGGACAGTTTGCTTTATCCAGGGGCCAGTTCTATTGAACCATGCCTTTGGTGAGAGCAGAAGGTGGAGGCTGGGAAATGGCTCTGACTCACCCATGTGGGGGTCTGAAAGGATGTAGAGGGATGCTGTTTCAGTTTGACTGCTGAGCTCTGTGTGGGAGATGCTCAGAGAGTGTTCTGGGACCTGAAGTTGGCTTCTCAGTGTCTGACTGAAACAGGCAACTTCTTACAGTAACCTCAGGGGAAGGAAGTCAGTGTTGGTAGGGTGCTCCTTCCACGAACTTGAACTCGACCTACATTTTCAGCCTCCCAAATGACCTTCATTCTACTTGTAGCCTTTCAAGGTTAAACACATAAAAATAAACAGTGTATGACAATCACATTTACTATAAGTGTTCTTAAAAATCCTTTGGCTTCACCCAACTCTTTGAATTTGCTGGGTTAAAGGGCGATAAGGCAATGTGGTAAGGTAGATGGCTATTAGTCTTCTGGGCATGCTGTTTTGCAGGAAAATCTGTTTGCTCCACTTTCATAGCCTCTAAGTCTTTGTTCTCATTCTCACATGGAATTCCTCCAGGAATGTCAGGTATGGTTGGATCTCAAGATTAGCAAGAGAGACCATTCTCGGTGCTGTGATTTGTGGGTCATGGGAAGAGACTCTGCCTCCAAAATATATCTTTGTGCTTTGCTGAAATCCTCTCTTTGAAATGTCTCTTTTGAGGACTTTCTTGAAAAACTAAAAATACACACCTCTAGGAGGATGACATATTGAGCTGGTAAGGTAGATTCAATTTTCTAGTCATCCTCTGAAAATCTTCCTTTTAAGGGCTACTACTGTGTCAGCTCCCTGGAGGAGAGCATGGCAACCTACTCCAGTATTTTTGCCTGGAGAATCACCATGGACAGAGGAGCCTGGCGCCTATCATCCATGGGGGCGCAAAGAGTTGGACACGACTGAAGGGACTTGGTACACACACATGTGCTGTGTCAGTTACAGGGGAATCAGAGATCACAAAGGTGCCATTCTCTCCACCGGGATGCCTGTGATCTGCAGGGAAGACAGAAAAAGTCAGCAAGGACAACCTTGGTCACTTGGGTCCTCCTGACTATCTAAAATATTTTTCCAATTTTTTAATCTAAAATTGAAATGTTAGTCAGCCAAAAGGTCCTCCCCTCCTCCCCGTGGGGCTTCCTGGAGGGAATCTTGGATTCTTCCAGTCTCCTGGGTTCTTAAGTATTGCTCCCAGGAACCTTCTGATCTTGTTTGTGACCCCCTTTCTCCTTCCAGGGGGCTCTGATGTGACCTGACTGGAAAGGTTTGCCTTTGGGCACCAAATCTTTTCTGTCTTTGTCTATGTCTCTCTGTCTCTCTCCCTCTACTGCTAATACTGTCTCTGAGGCAGAAGGAAAGTTTGTCAGTGAGCAAAAGTGTGTCGGCTGAAGGCTTTCGGTTCAGGAAGCAGGAGGAGAATGAGAGTAGGGTTGACATTTTGAAGAGAAAGATAGACATTGGCATCACACAAGGGTTGTTGGACAGGTGTCCCCAAAGTTGTGCAAGTGAAAGAACCCCCAGGAATCATGGCCTCTGTGAGTCACTGAGAATTAGTGATGCATTTCATGCATGTCTTAATAGTATTTACCTCAAGTTGATAGAGTTGTCATATTTTAAGTTTACCTTGTTTAGATATATGTTTGGTTAAATTTCATGCTATGAAACAATGTATGGTCAATCATATATACTTGTTGGAGAAGGCAATGGCAGCCCACTCCAGTACTCTTGCCTGGAAAACCCCATGGATGGAGGAGCCTGATAGGCTGCAGTCCATGGGGTCGCTAAGAGTCAGGCACGACTGAGCGACTTCACTTTCAGTTTTCACTTTCATGCATTGGTGAAGAAAATGGCAACCCGCTCCAGTGTTCTTGCCTGGAGAATCCCAGGGACGGAGGAGCCTAGTGGGTTGCCGTCTATGGGGTCGCACAGAGTCAGACACAACTGAAGCGACTTAGCAGCAGCAGCAGCATATATACTTGTGCATTAAAAGCCACTCTGTATGATGAGGCATGAAAAGCAACTCTGAGATTTGATTTCCACTGACTTGGTTAAGGAGGAGAGAGTGGAAGGATGTGGTGGCCAAGTCACGCTTGATGATGGATACACCATTTTCTAATATGTGTTGTTAACCCATAAATGTGGCAGATTAAGCTCATTGATTTCTCTGGTCATTTATGAATATTCAGCAGGAGTAATTAAGACTGGTCATTTAGAAATGTGTGTTGAGCAGTATCTTCTCCATAGGAGCTCTTTTTCCTTCCTTCTTTTCCTCTTTTGTCCCTCCCTACCTTTCCCCCCCTCTCTGCCTTCTTCCTTCCTTCTCTCTGTCCTTCTTTCCTCTCTCTTTCTTCTTTTTTTATTTAGAACCTATTTGAACTGGCTGATCTCCAGTTTGAAGAAATGTGGAAAAATTACAACTATAGTAACAACTCAGGAGTGTTTCAAGCTGAGCAATAAATGATTGTGGAATATTTCACTTCTAGCAGCAGAGCCAGGTTTTTCATGTTTGACTTTTCTTTAGCCCTGAGCTCAAAGCTGAGGCTGAGAACAGGCAAAGGGGCTTTTAAAAAGGTGTAGTATAATTGACTTACAATGTTGTGTTAATTTCTGCTGTGCAATGAAGTGACTTAGCTGTATGTATACATATATCCCCTCCCTCATGACACTATCCCCTCCCTCCACCGTCACACCCATCTGAGTCATCACAGAGCACCGAGCTGAGCTCCCTGGGCTATACAGCAGCTTCCCACTAGGTATTTATTTTACACACGGGAGTGTGTATATATGGGGCTTCCCTGGTAGCTCAGTGGTGAAGAATCTGATGGCCAATGCAGGGGACGATGGTTTAATCCCTGGTCGGGGAATATCCCCTGGAGAAGGAAATGGCAACCTACTCCAGTATTCTTGTTTGGGAAACCCCATGCATAGAGGAGCCCAGTGGGCTACAGTCCATGGTGTTTCAAAAGAGTCAAACATGACTTAGTGACTGAACAAGTACACATGTATGTCAGTGCTATCCTCCCAATTAGCCGGATCCTTCCTTCCCCCGCCCCCGGCCAGACGTCTATTCTCTACATCTGTGTCTTTATTCCTGCGACTCCTCTGTGCCATCTTTCTAGATTCCATACATATGCACTAATCTATGATATTTATTTCTCTCTCTCTGACTTACTTATATATGACAGACTCTAGTTCCATCCACATCGCTGCAAATGACCCATTTTCGTTCCTTTCCCTGGCTGAGTAATATTCTACTGCATATGTGTACCACAACTTTATCCATTTCCCTGTCAATATCTTGGCTATTGTAAATAGTGCTGCAAGGGAGCACTGGGATACATGTATCTTTTTGAATTATGGTTTCTTTACGATATATGCCCAGTAGTGGGACTGCTGGCTCACATGGTAGTTTTAGTTTTATTTTTTAAGGAATCTCCATACTGTTCTCCATTGTGGTGGTGTCAATTTACATTTCACACCCTCTCCAGCATTTGTTTGTAGACTTTTTTGATGATGGCCATTCTGATTTGGTGTAAGGGGATACCTCATAGTAGTTTTGATTTACATTTCTCTAATAATGGGCTATGTTGAGCATCTTTCCTTGTGTTTATTAGTCATCTGTATGTCTTCTTTGGAGAAATGTATATTTAGGTCTTTGGCCTATTTTTTAAAAATTAGGTTGTTGTTATTTTTGATGTTGAGCTGCATGAGTGCTTGTATATTTTGGAGATGAATCTTTTGTCAGTTCCTTCATTTGCAAATATTTTCTTCTATTCTGAGGGTTGTCTTTCCGTCTTATTTATGGTGTAGGTGGTGTAGACAAAAGGTCTTAAAAAAAAAGAGGAAGAGTCTCCAAAGGGAATATTTGTGTTACACAAACAGTATCCAAGATTTCTACTTCTTTTCAATGAAGAAAATGCATGCGTTTCTCCCACCCCTCTCTTTTCTCGCTGGAGCGGAGAGACACCGTTATCACATTTCTGTGGTAAGCATCACCATGGTGAGCCATCAACTAGCCAGGATGGTATAGACGGTCTGGTTAACCACATGACTCACTGAGACATGGGGCAGACGGAGCCTGGAGAGAAAGGGGCTTGTGGGAGCTTACTTGGGTGACCCAGAGTTAAAGACTCAGTTATCTGGGACAGTGATGCACGTCATGAATACTTTACACAACAGCAGCATCTATTCAACCGCGAAAGTTAAAACCAGATACTGTACGATGTGTGTCTCTGTCATTTCAGAAAATTTTCCAGATAATCTGGAACCACTGGCTAGAGAAATATTAAACAAATGCTTAAGCCCAGTTGCAGATACTGTACCTCCTGATAAAAATATACCTGTCTGTATAATTTATAAAATAACTTGTAGCCTGCAAATATATATGTATATTTTTTGGAAATTACCCTTGGGAAAGATTGTTTGCTCATCACTGATATAATGAAATAGTAAACTGAATACATGTTTTTCAAATATAAATACAATGTCTTAGAACAGAAATTTTGCTAAAATTTGAAGAGCAAGTAGTTTGAGGGTGTGTGTGTGTGTGTGTGTGTGGTGTGTGTGTGTGTGTGTGTGGTGTGTGTGTGTGTGTGTGTGTGTGTGTGTGCTCGGTTGCTCAGTCATGTCTGACTCTTTGCAATCCTATGGACTGTGGCCTACCAGGCTCCTCTATCTATAGGATTTCCTAGCCAAGAATACTGGAGTGGGTTGCCATTCCCTCCTTCAGGGGATCTTCTTGACTCAGGACCCAGAGATCAAACCGGCATCTCTGTGCTTCCTGCATTGAAGGCAGATTCTCTACAGCTAAACCACCGGAGAAGCCCTAGTTTGAGGTTATATTCTCTAGCAATTGGCTTCTTTCACATTCATAATGCTTTTCAGATGCAGTCATGTTCCGGTGTGTCAGTAGCTTGCTTCTTATCATTGCTGACTGTATCCCGTCGTGTGGCTGTGTTACGGTATTTATTCACATACCAGTTGATGGACATTTGAGTTTGCAGTTTTTGGTTATGATGATGAGAAATTTACCTGTAGGTCTTTGTTTGGACCTACATGCACCTACCTTTGGACCTACCTTTATTTTTCTTGGGTAAATGCCTAAGAATAGGATTTCTGGGGCTTATAAGTTTACATTTAACTGCCAAACTGTTTTCCAAAGTGACTCTATTGCTTTGCACTCCCACTGAAACATGAGAGTTCTGGTTGTTCCTACATCCTTCTCTGCACTTGGTATTGCTAGGTTTTAAATTTTAGTCATGTTAGTGAGTCCAGGTATTTCAATGTGCTTTTAATTTGCATGCCACACCCACTATACATACATATATATGTATGTATGTATATGTATATATACACTATATGTATGTGTATATATGTATATACACTATATGTATGTGTGTGTCTGTGTATATATATATATATATATATATATATATATATATAT
>SJYC01150045.1:0-31009 GCA_006408675.1 Madoqua kirkii
GTCCATTCTGAAGGAGACTAACCCTGGGTTTTCTTTGGAAGGAATGATTCTGGCGGAAACTCCAATACTTTGGCCACCTCATGCGAAGAGTTGATTCACTGGAAAAGACTTTGATGCTGAGAGGGATTGGGGACAGGAGGAGAAGGGGACGACGGAGGATGAGATGGCTGGATGGCATCACGGACTTGATGGACGCAAGTCTGAGTGAACTCCGGGAGATGGTGATGGACAGGGAGGCCTGGTGTGCTGAGATTCATGGGGTCTCAAAGAGTCGGACACAGCTGAGCGACTGAACTGAACTGAACTGATCTTACGATCTGTTTACACTGACTGATGGTTACATTTAGATTTTAGCTGATTTATCACATTAGGTGACTTTTAAATCATCTGCTTATCAAAGCCAAGAATGGAGTGATAGCTTTTGGCCTCACTTTAGTGAAGCTGAGGAATTTCCTGCTTTTGCATTGTGCCCCTCGTTTTCGTTCCCATTTGCGGGCTTGGTTCCCTGAGTTTAGATCACAGGTTTAGACGATGGTAATGATATAGATCAACTAGATGTTGATGCTCAATCGTCTTGATGTAGATGATTATTGTATTATTATTAGCTTATTGTTTTAGATATATTAACTTTTTTTTGTTTTACAATTTCTTTTGGTTTTTGGACTCACTTGAAAAGCTTTTATAACACCGTTATAAATATTATTTAGACTTAATCCAATGAATAGTTTGTTTCAGGGCTCACTGGGATCCAGGATATAAAGAGTATAAAGAATAAAGTGCCCATTTGAGTTATTGAATTCTTAACTTTGATTCATCTGTCAGTCAGCCAAAGTCTATCTTTGAATGTTGTTTTTAACCATGAAGAGGCCCACATAGAATTTTTCTCTGTCCTCACTTGAGAAGGTCTTCCAGTTGACTTCACAGAGTATTATTTGATGGAGCATTTGGGGTTGAATTATTTATTTTTTTCATTTGACAAATATTTATTGAGGACCAACATGTTAGACATTGTTCTTTTTTCTTAAGCAAAATTTGTATTGAACCATTGCATACAGAGAAATGTGCAGCTCTTAAGCACATAACTCAATAAAATTTCACAAATGTATCATTTGATGATCAAAGAGGTCTTGTCTGAGAAGAAGCTATCTGATCTGTACTTTCTCTCCTTCTGGACTTTGAAGATTTTACTCTATTATTTCCTGGAGTTTGACGTGAATAAGCCTGACATCAATAAAACTTTGGTTCCTGATTTGTTATTTTATATTTTCCTCCTCGGTGTAAGCTTATATCTTCTTTATTTTTGGAAATTCAGTTCAGTTCAGTTCAGTTGCTCAGTCGTGTTCAAGTCTTTGTGACCCCATGAACTGCAGCATGCCAGGCTTCCCTGTCTATCACCAACTCACAGAGTCCACTCAAACCCATGTCCATCAAGTTGGTGATTCCATCCAACCATCTCACCCCCTGTCATCCCCTTCTCCTCCTGCCTGAAATCCCTCCAAGCATCAGGGCCTTTTCAAATGAGTCAGCTCTTCGCATCAGGTGGCTAAAGTATTGGAGTTTCAGCTTCAACATCAGTCCTTCCAATGAATATTCAGGACTGATTTCCTTTAGGATGGACTGGTTGTATCTCCTTGCTGTCCAAGGGACCCTCAAGAGTCTTCTCCAACACCACAGTTCAAAAGCATCAATTCTTCAGCACTCAGCTTTCTTTATAGTCCGACTCTCACATCCATACCTGACCACAGGAAAAACCATAGCCTTGACTAGAAGACCTTTGTTGGCAAAGTAATGTCTCTGCTTTTTAATATGCTGTCTAGGTTGATCATAACTTTCTTTCCAAGGAGTAAGTGTCTTTTAATTTCATTGCTGCAATCACCATCTGCAGTGATTTTGGAGCCCAGAAAAAGAAAATCAGCCACTGTTTTTAGAAGTTAAACAATCTTAATATACTTGCAAGATATTTTACATTAAAAAAAATACTGAGATGGATGAAAATGGTCAGAAGGTACAAACTCCAGTTACAAGATAAAGAAGTCCTGGAGCCACAATGCATAGCATGGTGACTATAGTTAATAACACTGTATTGTATGTTTGAAAGTTGTTTAGAGAATAGATCTTAAAAGTCCTAATCCTAATCAAAAAAAAGTTGTAACTATGTGTGATGATCGATTTAGCTAGATTTATTGTGGTAATCATCTTTTGATATATGCATATATCAAATTACTATGTTGTACCCCTAAAACTTTCCCTTCTCCAGGGAATCTTCCCAACCCAAGGATCAGACCCAGGTCTCTCACATTACAGGCAGATTTTTTACCAGCTGAGCCACAAGGGAAGCCCAAGAATACCAGACTGGGTAGCCTATCCTTTCTCCCTGTATGTATCTTCCCGACCCAGGATTTGAACTAGAGTCTCTTGCATTGCAGGTAGATTCTTTACCAACTGAGCTATCAGGGAAGCCCACTGTGGTAATCATTTCATGATATATGCATATATCAAATTATTATGTTGTATACCCAAAACCATCTAGTCAAGGCTACGGTTTTTCCAGTGGTCATGTATGGATGTGAAAGTTGGACTGTGAAGAAAGCTGAGTGCTGAAGAATTGATGCTTTTGAACTGTGGTGTTGGAGAAGACTCTTGAGACTCCCTTGAACTACAAGAAGATCCAACCAATCTATCCTAAAGGAGATCAGTCCTGGGTGTTCATAGGAAGGACTGATGCTGAAGCTGAAACTCCAGTACTTTGGCCACCTCATGTGAAGAGTTGACTCATTGGAAAAGACCCTGATGCTTGGAGGGATTTCAAGCAGGAGGAGAAGGGGATGACAGACGATGAGATGGCTGGATGGCATCACTGACTCGATGGACATGAGTTTGGGTAAACTCCAGGAGTTGGTGATGGACAGGGAGGCCTGGCGTGCTGTGGTTCATGGGGTAGCAAGAGTCAAACACGACTGAGCAACTGAACTGAACTGTACGAACTGATACCCAAAACCAACACAGTGTTATATGTCAGTTACATCTCAATTTCTTTAAAAAAATAAAGGAAAATATCAAAATCCCCAGAACTAAAGAACCAGAATTCAAAACAAATATCTCACTGTTTCATTGCCCTTAACCCCCTCAAAATATTAAGGATATTTTTACTGTCCCCCTCATGTCTCCCGCATTAGCAAGCAGATTCTTTACCACTGAGCCACTTGGGAAGCCAAGGAAGCTCTCTGGGGCTTCTTTAATAAGGGTACCAATCTCATTCCAGAAGGGCTCCACCCTCATGACCACCTCCAATGGTCTGGTCTCCCAATTCCATCACTTTAGGGGTTAGGATTTGAATTGTGGGAGGACTCAAACGTTGAGACCATACTGGCAGGGTATGAATAGAGGAAACAGAGGGTGGGAAAGGCATACAGGCAGAGGGGCCGTGACACAGGCACAGAGGTCAAGACAGTATGGCGGTCACAGCAAGGACTTGATAATGGCAGGGTGAAACATCAAGTAGGAAGTCACATGAGATTAGAAACACGGCAGGACCAGGACCAGGTGATGTCTGATTTTGTTATGTCTGATTTTGTGGCACAGATAGATAGGAGGATGGATTGAAGGGAAAGGAGCAACAGCAGCAACGGCAGGCAGGAAGCTGTTCCAATAGCAGGAGAGAAATGAGAAAAGATGAAGTCCTGAACCTGGGCAGGGGGACGGTTAATTGGAGAACTTTCAGGAAGTGCCACTTGATGAGTTTGGGGATGTGTGGGTGTCAGGAGTGAGAGAGAGGAAGAGGGGAAAGTCAGAGATGCCTCACAAATCTCCAGCAGAGGTGATGGTGTGAATGATGGTGCTAACGGACAGAAATGAAGGGAAAATGAAAGGAAGGCACGCCAAGGGAGAAGAGGCTTGGAAAGCAACCATCTCTTCCCACTCTCAAAATTCCCAGCAATACAGTCTAGTGAGAAATCATGGTTTAGAACTGCGGTAGTATATGCCATTTTCTCATCCTCCATCCAAAGTGAAAACACCGTTTATTTTCACCACTACTATTCAAGGAAAACAGAGAAATGAACAACAATACTTTAAGGAGAGGTTTTAAAGCAGAGACTGCGAGACACCTTCAGTAGTAGCTGCCAGTGAATCTCTTGTATGAAGACCATGATGGGAGATGGTCATGAGACTCAAGATCTCAGGGTGTAGAAGCATTGGAAGGATGTGGCTGGAGATGACCTTGGGTTTGGAATTGGCAAAGAGGCAGAGAAAAGCCATGGTTCTCTGGATGGGGCTGGAGTTCATAGGGAATAAAGTAGTGCAGAAGTTGGTCTTTTGAGAAGCAGGGAGCCTATGGGACCAGCTTGAGAATTCTCAGGGTTGCCCAGAAGTAGGGCAAGATGACATGCTTGGCCATGATGGGGAAATATGGTTATGACTAGAAACATGAAACTACTCTGGAATTGAATACAGTTTGGTTTTTATTTTACTTAGGCTGAACTTTTCTCATGCTTGAAGTTTGTTTTACCCTAGTGGCTCTTTTCAGTGTCCTAGACTGCACTGAATTAAAGGCTGAGGGCTGAAGGGGCTGTTCTAGGGATATGGCCTGAGAAGAAAGAAATGTTCTTTTCTAGATCTCTGGTTGACCTTAATCTTCAAAAGCAGCCAAAACTTGGGAAGACACAGGCCATTCCAGTCTGAAACCAATGTTTTCTCCCAGAACTCCCTCCTTCCTGCCAAACCTCAGGTCCTGTTTTGGGGAGGATCTTTTTTTCCCTCCTGTGTGTTTTTTAGCAATGATATGTCATATCCCAGGGCCATTGTTTTTATTTCCTTAATTTGTTCCAGAGTGCATGTGTCTGTAGCACTGGATAATAGTATGAGGGTCTCCATCCTCTGTTGTCTTATTTTGAAACAAATGCTTATTTGGCTGCTCCAAGTCTTAGTTGCAGAATGTGGAATCTTTAGTTGCAGCACGTGAGATCTAGTTCCCTGACCAGGGATTGAACCTGGGCCCCCTGCACTGGGAGCACAGAGTCTTAGCCACCGGACCACCAGGGAAATCGTTCTACTGTTTTGAAAAGAGTAAAACTGAGAATCTGGAATTGGGGTGGGTGGAGGGTATTGCTACTCAAAGGCATGCTTTGTTTTGATCTATTGATAAATTTGCATACTGTTCCAAATAGGAAAGAGCTGACCTTTCTGAAGGGCTTCTGTGGTAGCTCAGCTGGTAAAGAATCCTCCTGCAATGCAGAAGAGCCCGGTTTGATTTCTGGGTCAGGAAGATCCCATGACCCAGAATGGATAGGCTACCCACTCCAGTATTTTTGAGCTTCCCTGGTGTCTCATGTGATAAAGAATATGTCCACAATGCGGGAGACCTGGTTTCATCCCTGAGTTAGGGAGATCCCCCGGAGAAGGGAACAGACACCCACTCCAGTATTCTGGTCTCTCTGAAGACATTTTAATGAGAAAAGAATAAAGAAGCAACATTTTTTCCCAAACTTTATTATTACGAATTGTTTTTATGACAACAGTTTAATAGAGCAGTTAGACTTGCTGTCTCTTTTGTAATGCCTCAATAATTTACAAAATTAAGTAAATAAATATGAAACTAAATTTAGTCTCTTTTCAGCTGTGCCGTGTACTCCAAAGAGACAAGGAAGAGAAAATTCTATAGCCATACATAGTATAAGCTCAGAAATTTTCAACTGCTATTTAATCCTATCAAAGATTTCCCTCGGCAACACAGATACTCATATATTTCACCTTTTTCCTAAAGACTTATGAAACATAAATAGATCCATAAATAGCTCATATAAATATAGGTTCTACCTTTTAAATAATAATATTCACAAATCTGGAAACTTGCCTTAAAAGAATAGAAAATAAAGCATGTAATACATCAAAGTGGAATCTTATGCCCCAAAGTTATTTCAGGGCTTATTAAATACATAAATGATGTTGGTCAGAAATGGGGCTGGGTCTACTCCCCAGAAAGCCTAACTAACTGGGGAGTAGGGGTCAGGCAGAAAGCTCTTAAGCCACATGGCGGACAATGGGAGTGACACAGGTGCAGCCCACGGCCACCAGCATCTTCTCCAGCCGGAAGGAGGGAGGGCAGAGCTGAGACTCCCTTCGAAGGACCAGGATCTCTTGCTGGATGGTGACAGAGTTCATGTGATGGTCCACCTTCCCTTCAGCATTGATGCAGCCTGAGTGGCTGCACTTGGCCTCCCAGATCACAGAGGGGTACCTCTCAGGGTCCTCATTGCGGCTGCAGGGGAGACAAAAGCCGGAAGAACGTGAATTCCTGGTAAAGCCATAAGGAAGTCAAACAGGAATAAGCAAAGGGAGGCAAATTCACAGGCGGACAAACGATAGGCATGCACATTCTCTAAGTGCCATTCGTCTGGAAAAGAAGCTGTTTGGGAAAAACTTGGATTTGGAAGCCCATGAAGTGTTATAGAAAAAAGAACCAACGATCAGCTTTTCCCAGGTTCTTTGAAGAATAAACAGAAGACAGACTGAAACTACAGAAAGGATTTAGGTTTGTCATAAAGGATATTTTTTTAGGGTACATTTGATAGGTGAAAAAATCCTGAGAGTCATCTATAAACAAGATAGCTGCTAATCTGACTTAATGAAGTCTGTCTTTGAAACAAGAAAGGCATCCAAACTTATCTGACAACACATTGATTAAACAGAGTCCACAGGTGACAGGAAGGGCTGGAAACAAAATCTGAAGCCCCTTTGTAACTTTCCCTTCTCCCTCTCCTCTGGCTGAGAGAATGACTGGACTTAATTTATTTGAACTATTCTTGGTAATTAGAAGTAAGAAGAAAAGATCCTATAGACAGATGAATCTGTAGGCTGCACATAACTGAGGTCATTTGCCTGAAATCAAATTATCAAAATGCATTTTGTATTTGATCCATCATAGGGTCTAAAGGGGAGCCTGGTGGGCTACAGTCCGTGGGGTCACAAGAGTCAGACATGACTTAGCAGCTAAACCACCACCTCCACCATCACATTAGATGTATTAAACACACGGCGAATGTCAGTCTGTTGGGGATGTAATTCAAGACTGAGTCAAAAAAGGGTGAAACACCAAATGGAACACTTCTTCTACTGGGACTCAAGCTAATTTTCTCAGTGCTAATATAACAAAACAAAAAAAAAACACAAAAATCCTAGTTAATTAATTGTTGTTGTCAACAAACTCTACCAGGGTATTCTCTGTTAGCCCCGGGAAAGAGAATTCCAGTACTAATCTCCCATGCTAAATTGCCTGTTTCTTTTTTGGATAAATAAACAATAGACTTGGGGTGTCATAAATATCAGAATGATGACCACCATTCATTTGGGTGGATTCTGGGGACACAGAGAACTAGGAGGCTAGGTGTTATGGGTGGGCTGGGGAGAGCTGTGGTCTATGGAAGAAATCTATAGAAAGAAAGTTGGAGAATCACTGGTTTGCACAATGGCTCGTCCAGGTTTGACAGGTGATTCTGAATGAGTAATATCACCCCCCTCAGATGATTTGACTGGTAATCTGATGCGTTATTCTGACCTCAGACAATTTAACTGGTAGTCTGATGCATTATTCTGATGTAGAAGAATGCAGACGCTTTATCTGGGGTGCTTACGTACTGGAGAGTCCAAGGTGAGGTGGAGCGCTTGTGATAATTGGTGGGCCATCTGGAGTTCGTGCTCCGGTTAACGATGTTCAGGTTGACCCTCACATGCCGCGGGAAGTTCTTGTCCTCAGTAGGTGGGCAGCCTGGACTCTGTGGGATGATGACTCCTGCCTTCACAAGAGCCACCAGACTCAGAAGCAGTAGCAGTGACTGGATGGAGAAAGAGGTAGATTGGGTTAGTACTACATGGTTTTTGTTAACACATTGTGGTGATGATTGAATTGTTGATAGTAGAGAACATTCTATGGTCCAGGAGAATCTACACCAAATTTTCAAATATGTGAAGTGAAAAGCTGGTGAGATGACCAAAGTGATATTAGGGCCATGGCATTTCTACCAGTCTTGAACTTTTTTTTTTTTTTAATGTAGAAAAACCACATTATTCATTGGCTGACAGTAATTTTAGTGAAGAAGGCAAGTCATCAATATATCAGTATATGCATCACTCTCAGGTCTTTGGAAGGGTAACGACCTTGATTTTCTAGGAAGAAATGCCCTCCTACACCATTGATCTCTCCCGTTACATTTTGTGAAACACTGAGTAAAAGGGAATGCTCACCTTAGACATAAAGGGCTGTAGAAAATCCATGTGGTATCAGTTAGAAATTCTGTTGGTACCACTGGCAAACACCCCAGCCCAAACTCAACCTCCCTTACATTTTCTTAAGTATATTTCCAGTTTTTCTAAATTTAAATATATTGATTCTGTAATCAAATTGGGTTTTTAAAAAAAGCATGTATAACTTTAGAATGAAAAGATCTCTGTTTTTAAAATATTGTTAAAGCATCTTTTTTGAAACCCAATTTGATTACAGAATCAATATATGTAAATTTGGAAAAGCTGGGAAACATACCTAAGAAAACAGGGTCAGTGTACCAAGGCTACAAGTATAATAATACAATAATGGAAAGAAGAGTCACTGCCAAAACATTAAATCTCCAAGGATAGTGACCCATCTTATTTTGAATTAAAGAAAAGCACTGTGGAAGAATTATATTAAATCCCTTGCACCCAGAGAAACAGAGTTTCAATAAACATTCTCTCTTGCAGCACAATGTCACATTGACACTTCTTGTGTGGTTTAGCCCCAGTCGAGCTATCTTTCAGTTTTAATCTTATCTTTCAAACTGATATGCACCAGTTCTTGAAAATGGTAAATAATGACAAATATCTATCATGGGTTTCATTTCCCATCCTATATATGCATAGGCTGTATTCTTGGATTTCCATAGTTAGAATCCAGAATTTCATGCCTGCAGTCCAGAAATCGATCCAGTCCAAATCAAGAAGCGCATCACACATTAGTGCAGGACTCACCATAGATGAAGTTCTCATGGAAACCATGGTAGTTCCCTCCAGTTCACTGCAGTGGATGAGCTCGTGCTTGTTGTGAGATGAGCAAAGTGTAGTGCTATCTTCTCCCTTTTTATAGGGTTTTGCTCCTTCTGTGGTCACTTGCGTTGGCGTGTTGGAGTGAGTTCAGGGGTGACACCATTTTGGTTAAAAGTTCCATCCCAAAATGAGGTCAAAGAAAAACCGCCCCTTCGTGACGGGTAATAATCTGCTTCTGAAGGATAATGGGAAGAACAGAAATCCATTTTTCTAAAGACTATATCCTCTCTTCATTCTTCAAGGAACTATGACTTGTCAGGGGCTGAGCGGAGACTGAGAAATTATTTATTTATGGGCAAGCATGAAGCTGCCGTAGATGATATCCTCTCTTGTAACAGCTCATAGGGAAATAAACATTTGGCATCACAGTCAAACTTCTGATGGTCTTCTTCTGCCATATGCTTTGATTTCCCATTCTATAGTGCCTTTCCTCACCAGATTTCCTAGCCAGCTGTGGGCATCATTCCAGAAGCTACTCAAGGTCTTGCCGTATAAACAAACCAACAAAAGACCAATACATAATTTTGTGATGACAGGGTATATTATTTCATTGATTTAACAGCTGCTTTGTTCAATGTCTACTCTGCCTGAGGAACAAATAACTAGATTTGAGAGACATGAGATCTACTATCAAAGACATGTCTAACACTGTATGTTACCAAGTAGCTTCCTCAGGAGGAAGAAGGAATGGGGAAACGTAGTCAGGCAAAGAGGGGAGTTGAAAGTGGAGGTGGAGACTGCAGGAAGGTGGTGAGGGTAGAGAAAGAAAGGGCAGCAAAGAGCAGACAATGGTAACAACAAGAAAAGGAGGAGGGAGATGGGATAAGAAGGAAAAAGAGGAAATTGTTCCTCTTTCTTTTTCTCTCTACTCTCTAAGTAAGATGAACTTTGATTTCAGGTCCTTGAGAATGGCTCCTCCTAGGGAACATTGACATCTATCCCAAGGATGATAAAATGAGGGATGTATTCCTGTGGCTGGGGACAAGTTACCCTTTCTCTCCCCTTCTTTGCAGTGGGATGTTTTCCTGGCTAGACAGATCCTGCCCAATCAGTGAGGAAGGGCATGAACAGATGAATCTCAAGGGTAACGTTAGATGGATGACCTTGGTAGATGAAGCAGCTACAGATGGAAGAGGAAGTGGGATGCAGCTTGCCCTGATTTCCTCGATTCTGGTGTTGACCTCAGCACCTACCCTTGGAGACGTGGAGTCACTGTGAGCTCCCCGTCCCTCCTCCACATGTGATCAGGTAGCCGTCTTAGCAGCTGCCGTGTCTCTCACATCTATTTCCTATTCTCAAACCTACTGCCATTCCTCTAACTCAGACTCTCACCCACTTGCATTTTTTTAAAATTGAAGTATAGTTGATTTACAAGGCTGTTTTAATTTCTGCTGTAAAGCAAAGTGGTTCAGTTATACATATATATATTCTCTTTATATGCTTTTCCATTATGGTTTATTACAGGGTGCTATATAGTAGAACCTTGGTGTTCATCCATCCTACATACAACGGTTTGCATTTGCTAACCCCAACTCCAGTTCTTGCCCTCCCTCCCACCACCTTGGCAGTCACATGTCTGCTGTGTCTGAGTCTGTTTCTTTTCCATAGATGGGCTCATTTGTGTACCTGAACTGTTTTAATAGCCACATTTGCTCCTCCCAGTTGCTGCCTTCTGCCCACCTTTGACATTCCTACAATAATGATCTTCAAAGTATGGCTCTGATTGTGTCTTCTGTCACTTGGTTGTATACAGAACAAAATGCAAACCCCTTCAGTTCAGTTCAGTCACTCAGTCATATCCCACTCTTTGTGACCCCATGGACCGCAGCGCGCCAGGCCTCCCTGTCCATCACCAACTCCCAGAGCTTGCTCAGACTCATGTTCATCGGGTCAGTGATGCCATCCAACCGTCTCATCCTCTGTCATTCCCTTCTCCTCCTGCCTTCAATCTTTCCAAGCATCAGAATCTTTTCAAATGTTTGACTTAGTATTGGACATCTGCAAACTTTACAGCTTCACCCCCACCACACTCCATGACTTGGACTCAGGAGTTCCTGATTATTCTCCTGCAGATGGTCCCTGGATTAATGGTGGTTCGACTTATAATTTTTTCAACTTTGCAATGTGCAAAAGTGGTATGTGTTCACTAGAAGCCGTACTTCGGATTTTGAATGTCGATCTTTTCCCAGGCTGGTGATATGGTGCTATCTTCTCTTGTGGTGCTGGCCAGTGGTCAGCCATGTAATCATGAGGGTGAACAACTGATACACTTACCACTCTCTGTACCCAAACAACCATTGTACTTTTTTTTAGCACATTATTTAGTCAATTACATGGGATATTCAATATTTTATTATAAAATGAACTTTGTGTTAGGTGATTTTGCCTAATTATAGGCTAAAGTAAGTGTTCTGGGCACACTTACATTAGGCAATGCTAAGCCATGATGCTTGATGGGTTAAGGGGTATTAAATACATTCACATCAAGATGTTTTCAATTTATCAGGATGTAACCCCATCTTTTTTTTTTGGCCACACCTCTCAGTTTGTGGGAACTTATTACCCCAAGCACAGCTTGAATCCATGCCCTCTGCAGCGAAAGTGTGGAGTCCTAACCACTGGATCACCAGAGAATTCCTTGTAATACCATCTTAAGTCAAGGCAGATCTGTAATGCCTGCACATTTTTCATTAGCTATTGTCTCTGAAATGCCCTTTCTCAACCTCAGTTTATATCAGAATTCTCCTTGTCCTTCCAGATCCATGTCAAATGTGTCTTTTGGGTCTGGAGGTCCCTCCTGATCACTATAGCTGAACTAAGCAGCTCCCACAACATGAGATTTCACCTACCTCTACAGTAACTTGTTATTTACTCATAGGGCCACAACTGCATGGCTTGTGGGATCTTTGTTCCTCAACCAGGGATTGAACCTGGGCTCTCTGCAGTGAGAATGCAGGGTCTTAACCACTGGAAAGCCAGGGAAGTCCTTACTTCATTTTGTACAGTATTTTATTTGGCTGGGAAGAGTATGTTTAAGACAAATTTTATTTCCAATATAAATTTTACTGTTATCCTTCAAGGCCAGCATGTTATTCATCTTTGTAACTTCCATGGTACCTCATGTGGGGCTTTATGCAACATAGGTCTTCACAGATTGCTTCTGTTGCTGGTTTCTCTCAGGTACACATCTGCCCACGTCTATTTTTAGTGTATCACCTGTCATTTGTTTGCATATCTGATTTTCCTGCTAGACAGATATTAGTCTTTGTATCACTTTACATAGTATCTAGTAAATAGGAAGTGCTCAATATTTTGACTGAATTACAATATGAAGAATGTTTGGGTAGTTTGGGATCTTGACTATTCCTTTTGGGACCCAATTGCACCCCTGTGACCATACTAAGCTAACACTTTGACTTTCCATCCTGATCATTTTGAAGGCAGTGTGGTAAGGTTGTGATCTGCTCTGGACCATCCTTAGATAGAAGATTTCTTGCTTCTGCTGTCTGGTAGGAATGAGGTCAAGGTGAATGTGTTTATTGGCCAAAGGGAACAAGCTGATTCTAGCTGTCCTGTCTGTGTCTGCCTCCCGTGCCAATGAAATACACCCTGTGTACCGTCCTTTGCAATACTAACCCTTGCTTTAACATAAGGATGGGAAGTAAAGTGAGTTTTCACAAAAGTATAAAAATGATCATTTTGAGGTGGTGATAGGAGCTGGTTGTGCCCAGTCTTGAGCAGCATGGATTTCTCAGATGCACACTTGAGCTGGAGAAAGAGTCAGAAGTAGAAAGATGGTGTGCAGAATGGGGAGGGTAGTTATCTACAGAGGCAGCTGGTTCAGGTTTATACCCCAGCCTGCTGAGACAGGAGTGCTGGACTGGAAATTCATAGCTCAGTCAGTAAAGAATCTGTCTGAAATGCAAGAGAGCCAGGTTCGATTCTTGGGTTGGGAAGATCCTCTGGAGAAAGAAATGGCAACCCACTTCAGTATTCTTGCCTGGAGAATCCCATAGACAGAGGATCCTGGCAGGCTACAGTCTGTGAGATTGTAGGAGTTGGACACAACTTAGCAACGAAACCACCAGAACAGCTGCTGAGAGAGCACTTTGGTTTTGCTGTGTCTCTGCCATTAACCACCCATCCCTTTGGGCACTTCATGTCCTTGAGGCTCAGTTTCCCTTTTGATAAAATTAATTTTTGCACCAGGTAATCTTTGATTGTCTGAATTTTTAGAGAAAGAAAATAGTGGGAGAACAAATAGGCGCAGTAAATTAGGGGTGATGACTTTGCTTAGTGATTTTCCTCAGATTTATCAGTCTTGCTTCTTGGAGGCCTGGGGAACAGGTACCCACAAGTAACCAGGAACTGCAACCTGGCTGTTGAGAGCTGGGTAAGGTATGAGGAGGAGGAGCAGGTGGAGGCTGGGAAGCTGGGAGGCTGGCTTCCTGGGAGCCAAGCATACTTTGAAAGGGACGGTCCTAGTGAAGTGTCTCTGGGATTCCTGACTTAGGGAAATGATCGTCAAAGCTCTTTGACTGTGTTACATTATCAAACAGCATTCCCTTCTACTTATAGTAGAGAATAACATGGGAGATAGAAGGATATATATTCCTTAAATTAAGACTGTCATTAAAAAATAATATAATAAATAACTAATTTCTTGCTTAGGTGGTGGGGTTACCATGGAGATGATCACTGTCTTTTTTTCCTACTCTAGAGCCTTTTAAAATAAAAATAGCAATAGTCTAAGTAGAAGAGTGGCCCTGTGCCATCACTAATGATTTCTGTATATTACGCCTTAAAGACAATGGCTACTCAAAGAAATGGGTGTCATGTTGTCTCATGGTGTTCACATCACCAGTAAGCCTCCTTTTCTCTTCATTTTGATTTCCTATAGAAAGGATAATGAGTAGCTGCCAAGAATTTTTTTTGGGTTTTGAATTTGTGGGCCAGCATACAAAAAGCAACGTCAATACTTAATAGGAAGACATGGTTTTGAGGGAAGGGAATGTTTGCAGCAGAGTCATCTGGAGGGACCTGGTGAATCAGTACAGTTGGGATTTAGCTGAGATCTAGATTTAGATTCAGTTGTTCAAACTCTAGATCATCTAATTTTGAAGTATTAATAGTGTTATGTACCAGAGGCTCAGCTCTGCAGTTAAAGCTGTTGTGTTTAAAGGATCACAACTTACTATATGTGAAATCACCATGGTTTTTTTAAATGAGAAAGATCAGTCTTAGTATCAGCCTGATAGTATCATTGCTCATCTCCAGAGCAAAGCTGATAAGCATTCACTATGGCTGTGTTTCTGAGGGCCATCTTGAACGATGAACTGTTGGGTGGGAATTCTGCAGGAGTAGGTAGCAGACTTCCCCTGAAATCGCTGGTGGAGGAATTTCCCCCCTTATGTGAGATGATAAATTGAAGAAGATATTAATAGAGAGAAGCTCTAAATGAATCATTGTTAATGGGCTGATGAGGGCTGAGAAGTGAGAGCCAGATCCTTTTCCAACATTTGGATTCCATTTTTTCACCACTGGTCATTCTAACTCTTGCAGGGTTGTTGATGAAGATACGCCGTAAACAGCTCCTGTGAGTGACTAAGTATCTTTCTTCTGCTATTCGGTTTCTGAAATTTTATTTTATTTTTTGCTATTCACTTTTGATGGTGCAAGAGCCTAGATCTAGCCCAGACCAGACTATTTTTATCTGATGGAGTCAGATCATAAAACTGTATGTCTTTTTCTTTTTTTCCATTGGGATATAGTTGCTTTCTAATGTTGTGTTAGTTTCTGCTGTACAATGAAGTGAATCAGCTATGTGTATACAAGTATCCCTTCTTTCATGGACCTCCTTCCTATCCCCACCCCCCAACCCCCTCTACCTCGGGTCACCACAGAGCACTGAGCTGAGCTCCCAGTGTTATCTGATAGTTTCCCTCTAGCTATCTGTTTTACACATGGTAGTGTATATATTTCAATCCCATTCTCCTGTTCTTCCCATCCCCTCCTCCCATCCTGGGTCCACATATCTGTTCTCTACATCTGCATCTCTATTCCTGCCCTGCAAATAATTTCATCTGTACCATCTTTCTAGATTCCACATACATGCCTCGATATACGATATTTTAACAAACTCATTCTATGTAGTCAAAAGAATGTTGATCAGCTGTGACTTTAGCCACCTGAGGGATTTGATTGACAAGTATTCTGTCCCTGGTGACTCCCCAGAAGTGCATCTTCATTATTTGGGTAAATGAGATTTACTCTTACACATCTTTTCCCAGCCTGAAAGCATTGAGATGATATTTGGAAGATGTGACGAAACCAAGCCATACAAGAAGGAAGATATATCACATCGCATCATCTTAAAACAACCGCAGTCCATCAGTGTTTCCCCCGTGTCTACGTGAACATCCACAACGCAACTCATCAGACGAGCATGTCAGTTTCTCCTTTGAGTAATAATTACTACTAACCTCATGGAAACCAAGTCTCTTCCTTAGGTAGGTTTTTCACTAGCATTTTACTGAAACACTGATTTAAAGTGGGTCAGAAAACTTTCCATTTCTTTTCAAACCAAAGCATTTAGAATTCTATCCCAATACGTTAGCAGGGACATGCAAATTTTCTTTTTACGGGTGGGCTTCCCTTTGGTAATGCTGACTTCATCTGATACCTTGAGAATTAAGGTCAGCAAATGACTGAAGTTTCAAGTCTGAACGGATGTCACTGAAAAGTAAGGTCTAAAATTAAACAAGCAAACCAAACCGCACACCGAGGTTGGGCCATCAACTTATCATTTTTATTTTCTTTGCAGCAATTTTGAAGTTAATATGATTTAGAGACAACCGCAGAATGTATTTAAATGCAAGATTCTACATGCCGACCCGGAACAAATTGCGAATTGGTTTTTCTTTTTAGACAACATAGAGGATCCTCTGGTAAGGTGGTTTCTCCGAAGACTGGAAATATAGTAAAATCAATATATAGTGTTGCTATGTGCATTTATTCCAAATCCTTAGAAGGACTTGAGATGATTTATAACAAAAATTCAGATAATAAAGTAGATAAAAAATATGAATCAGGCCCGGCAAAAAGAGAGTCAAAAGTCAAGATCTGGGAAAGAAAGCCAAAAGTCTTAGTCTATTGAGTTTACATTTGTCTCTGGGTAGCCAAAAAGAAAGGTTACACTCAGTTACATAGTTCCCATTGTCAGCAAGGAAGAAGCTAGGTAATTCCTTAGAACAGATGGAATTTTTTTAATCATTACCTTTCAAAATAAAATTTTCATTCGGGGCTTATACGGGGCTCCTGTTTGACATGTTCTGGCATGTTCTGGCATGTTCTGGCATGTTCTGGTATGTTCTGGCACGTTCTGGCAACAGACATTCCCATAATGAAATATCAGCCTCATTTCGGTAGCTGTGTGCCTTTGGGGAACTTATATCATGTACATCCCAGTGCCCATACCTATAAAGTGGAGGTAACAGTAGAATATGACTCACAGATTATTGAAAGGAGTAAATTAAATAATATATTTGTCAATACATACTGGCAAAATATTAACTTTTATAGGAACACCAGAGCAATAGAATCTGACAGAGTTGGTCAGATTTTTTTATTAAACCATTGAATCTGAGAGTCAGACATTGAATCTGACTAGTTATCTGCTAATTGAATGTCTACTCTTTGGGCGAGTAGGGAGATTTCTTTGGGCTTTCATATGGCTGAGGTGAAATAGCCCTTATTTAACAATTTTTTTCTTCCTCACCTGTTCTATGGACTTCCCTGGTGACTCCTCAGTAAAGAATCCATCTGCCAATGCGGGACACACGGCTTTAATCTTTGGTTTGGGAAGATCTCCTGGAGAAGGGAATAGCAGCCCACTCCAGGATTTTTGCCTGGAGAGTCCCATGGACAGAGGAGTCTGGTGGGCTACAGTCCATGGGGTCACAAAAGGTCGGACGTGACTTAGTGGCCGAGCAGCAGCAGCCTGCTCTACACCAGGCAGGCACTGTGAGCACTGCGGGCAAGAGCAGGGCACCAGCAGGACAGGCCCTGCTTCCAGGGAGCTGTCATCCAGGGTCATGCAGGTCCTTTATCCGTATTCTGTACTTTTCAGACTGCCTGCTGATAACGAATTGGGTTTCTTAGGCACTAGGATAACTTGGAAATCAGTGCTCTGGATAGGAGACACAGGAATCTGGCTTGTGGAAAGGAATAGTTCTTTCTACAATTTATTTGCCCTGGTTTATATACTGGTGCACTGATGATGAAGAATTTCAAGATTTACCTTACATTGTATTGAACTTAACTCAGAATTGCCACTCCATATATACATATTTATGTACATATTTTATATCAATCTATCATCTCTGTACCTATCTATCTTCTATCTACACATGCACAAACATACATTTTTCTTCTGACCATGAAAGTGATATATGCTCTTTTGTTATATACAATAGATGAGACCTAGTTGGGGGAGCAAAAGGAAGACAGCAAAATTAACCCATAATCCTGGTTATTAGAAACAAACTTTAGGATTATATTGCTCCTGTTATTTTATAAAACTGATATCATTTGAAGTGTATTACTCTAGTTTAAAAAAATACATTAAAAAACTATAAATATTATTTTACCAAATTGGATGTTACAATATGCTTTGTGACCTGTTTTCTTATGTTGCAATATATTCTAAACATTGTTTCCCCTTTTAAAGCTTTTTTGTTTGTGTGTGTTTGAAACTGATTGGCTACCTAACATCCTGATAATGAAAGAGTAGCTGACCATTTAACCAGTTGCTTTTGTTCAACATTTTAATCGCTTCTATGTTGTCATTATTTCTTTGATTTTTCTGTGTCATCTCCCCATAGCAGCAACATGTCTCATACCTAGGTGCTCAGTAATTATTGCAGACTCCACTTTTGCAAAGTGACTGCATTTGACAGAAGAGCAGTGCTATTGAGACCTAAAAACAAAGGAAAAGAAAAATCCACAGGGTTATACATGCTTGTTTGTGTAAGTAGAGCATCCGTCATGAATTCATAGCACTAGGAATTTATAATTGTTTTTAATAATGGTGTCACTCAGAAGGAAGCAACCTCAACCCAAGAGTTAAAGAATGACTTGGTGACAAGGCCCTATAGGATGGCTTAGGAGAGCAAAGCTTTCTTTGTAGTTACAATGATATGAAAAGTTTAACTATAATGGGACACATTCAATATTTTAATGATTCAGTTCAGTTCAGTTCAGTTCAGTTCATTTCAGTTGCTCAGTTATGTCCAACTCTTTGTGACCCCATGGACTGCAACATGCCAGGCTTCCCTGTCCATTACCAACTCCTAGAATTTACTCAAACTCATGTCCATTGAGTTGGTGATCCCATCAACTATCTCATCCTCTGTCGTCCCCTTCTCCTCCTGCCTTCAATCTTTCCTAGCATCAGGGTCTTTTCAAATGAGTCAGCTCTTTGCATCAGGTGGCCAAAGTATTGGAGTTTCAGCTTCAGCATCAGTCCCTCCAGTGAATATTCAGGACTGATCTCCTTTAGGATGGACTGGTTGGATTACCTTGAATATTCTTGAATCTCAAGAATATTCTCCAACACCACAGTTCAAAAGCATTAATGCTTCAGTGCTGAGCTTTTTCTATAGTCCAACTCTCACATCCATACATGACAACTGGAAAAATCACAGCCTTGACTAGATGGACCATTGTTGGCAAAGTAATGTCTCTGCTTTTTAATATGCTGTCTAGGTTGGTCATAACTTTCCTTCCAATGAGTAAGCGTCTTTTAATTTCATGGCTGCAATCACCATCTACAGTGATTTTGGAGCCCCCCAAAATTAAGTCTGCCACTGTTTCCCCATCTATTTACATGAAGTGATGGGGTTGGATGCCATGATCTTTGTTTTCTGAATGCTGAGCTTTAAGCCAACTTTTTCACGCTCTTTTTTTCACTTTCATCAAGAGGCGCTTTAGTTCTTCTTTGCTTTCTGCCATAAGGGTGGTAGCATCTGCATATCTGAGGTTATTGATATTTCTCCTGGCAATCTTGATTCCAGCTTGTGCTTCATACACCCCAGCATTTCCCATGATGTACTCTGCATATAAGTCAAATAAGCAGGGTGACAATATACAGCCTTGACATACTCCTTTCCCTGTTTGGAACCAGTCTGTTTTTCCATGTCCAGTTCTAACTGTTGCTTCCCGACTTGCATACAGATTTCTCAGAAGGCAGGTCAGGTGGTCTGGTATTCCCATCAGAGTTTGTTGTGATCCACACAGTCAAAGGCTTTAGCATAGTCAAAAAACGGAAATTGATGTTTTTCTGGAACTCTTTTGCTTTTTTGATGACCCAGTGGATGTTGGCAATTTGATCTCTGGTTCCTCTGCCTTTTCTAAATCTAGCTTGAACATCTGGAGGTTCATAGTTCACAAACTGTTGAAGCCTGGCTTGGAGAATTTTGAGCATTACTTTACTAGTGTGTGAGATGAGTGCAACTGTGTGGTAATTTGAGCATTCTTTGGCATTGCCTTTCTTTGGGATGGGAATGAAAACTGACCTTTTCCAGTCCTGTGGCCACTGCTGAGTTTTCCAAATTTGCTGGCATATTGAGTGCAGCACTTTCACAGCATCATCTTTTAGGATTTGAAATAGCTCGACTGGAATTTCATTACTTCCCCTAGTTTTGTTCATAGTAATGCTTTCTAAAGCCCACTTGACTTTGCATTCCAGGATGTCTGGCTCTAGGTGAGTGATCACATCATTGTGATTATCTGGAGATCACCAGATGGTCAACACCAAAATCAGACTGATTATATTCTTTGCAGCCAAAGATGGAGAAGCTCTATACAGTCAGCAATAACAAGATCAGGAGTTGACTGTGGCTCAGATCATGAACTTCTTATTGCCAAATTCAGGCTTAAATTGAAGAAAGTAGGGAAAACCACTAGACCATTCAGGTATGACCTACATCAAATCCCTTATGATTATACAGTGGAAGTGAGAAATAGATTTAAAAGACTAGATCTGACAGACAGAGTGCCTGATGAACTATGGACTGAGGTTTGTGACATTGTCTAGGAGACAAGGATCAAGACCACCCCCAAGAAAAAGAAGTGCAAAAAAGCAAAATGGCTCTCTGAGGAGGCCTTACAAATACCTGTGAAAAAGAAGTGAAAGACAAAGGAAAGAAATACCCATTTAAATGCAGAGTTCCAAAGAACAGCAAGGAGAGATAAGAAAGGCTTCCTCAGTGACCAGTGCAAAGAAACAGAGGAAAACAATAGAATGGGAAAGACTAGAGATCTCTTCAAGAAAATTAAGGATACCAAGGGAACATTTCTTGCAAAGATGGGCTCAATAAAGACCTAACAGAAGCAGAAGATACTAAGAAGAAGTGCAATAAGGCATAGAACTATTTTAATGAGTATAAATTATTAAACAAAAGATTTATTTGTTCAGCCTTCTTTAAGCTACATGTTTATTGGTTTGCATTTTCCCATGCTGAGAAAATGAGTGACTATTTTACTCAAAATGCTTTCCCACCAATTTTTGCTTGATATGACAAAAATAAAAATTGTGTTGATATCAACAGCTTTATTCAGGGAAGTATTCTGTCTTGTCCCATAAGAACATAAATATAATGTGATCTATTTATAGATGTATGACAATCAAATATAATAATAAAAATAAGCTTAAGCTACACTGACAGAGAATTATGGAACTTGTTAAAATTGTAGGCAATGTTATTTCAATGGTAATAGCCATTAAAGACATCAATAAAAATATTTGCAATAAAAGGGTTATGATACTATAAAAATAGTGGTCTGCCATATGTTTGATGTCAAACAAATGTAAATGATACAAATTTTGTAATGTCACAGAGAAAGACCTTTTGAGTATATTTATCCATTTACTTAATCTCTATAACAATCTTGTACTTTGATTCTATAACTACCCTATATATTTAGATACTATTGGCGTGCTGCAATTCATGGGGTCGTAAAGAGTAGGACACAACTGAGCGACTGAACTGAACTGAACTGATCCATATTACAGAAAAGAAAACTAAGGTTTGGAGGGTTTCTGTAACGAGTCCAAAATGATCTAGCTGGAAGGTTGTTACCCTGAAATGAATCAAAGACATGATTCTCAGATCTGTGGACTTTTCACTGTGACTAACTGAAAACATTAATACTGAAAACATTTTAAAAACTTATTTTGCAAGTGATTTTCCAACTTTTTGAAGCTGACTTTCTCTTCTGATATTTTTAAAGTTTGAAATCTTAAAGATTATCAAATTGTTTTTCTTTCATCATCCATTTTGTGTTGTCACTTCTTTCATTCACCCTTGTCCATTATCTTTGTTTTACTGACAATCCCTCTTTGTCTAGTGCTATGACTAAGACATTCTCAGCTTATCTTCATTTTGTGATTCCCTGAAAGTGGAGATTTTCATGAAAGGATGCAAGGAAGGGCAAATCCATGGACTAGCCTGCCAGGCTCCTCTGTCCATGGGATTCTCCAGGCAAGAATACCGGAGTGGGTTGCCATTTCCTTCTCCAGGGGATCTTCCCAACCCAGGAATTGAACCTAAGTCTCCTGCATTGCAGGCAGATGATTTACCAACTGAGCTATGAGGGAAGCCTGCTGCTGGTGCTGCTGCTAAGTCCCTTCAGTCGTGTCCGACTCTGTGCGACCCCACAGAAGGCAGCCCACCAGGCTCCCCCGTCCCTGGAATTCTCCATAGAAGAACACTGGAGTGGGTTGCCATCTCCTTCTCCAATGCATGAAAGTGAAAAGTGAAAGTGAAGTCACTCAGTCGTGTCCGACTCCCAGTGACCCCATGGACTGCAGCCCACCAGGCTCCTCCGCCCATGGGACTTTCCAGGCAAGAGTGCTGGAGTGGGTGCCATCTACTCATAAACATAACAGCTATGGAAAATCACTAATTAAAAACTAGGTAAAGAGCTGCAGCTGAGGGAAGCCTAGGGGTGTCTATACATCTGTATTTCACTAAAGGTGGAGATGAGAGGATTAGTGCTCACTTTCCCAATCAGATTATAGTAGCAGTAACTTTTCCTTTATTTTTCTGTTTTTTTCCTATAAAAAAGTGTGGGGGTTGGGAGCAGCAGAATTTAAGCATGAGAACCATATAGATGACAGCTATGAATCAGACTGATTTTCTCTTTGATCTGAAAAACTAGGCCATTACAGTCATAATGCATTTTGGCTACCATGAAACACTTTGCAGAAGTCAGGCTTTTAAACATTAAACCTGTATTGAGTTAAACCTTATGAACTTGATGCCAAGTATAAGAGGATAATACATGAAGAACAGTTAATTAAAAAAAATTTCCAATGTATGTATCATTTAAACATGTTTGCTTAGAATTCAATTGCAAGTATATATCATAATTTATTAAATCTCCTATTAGTGTATTTAAAATTCATCATTATCCATTATCAATCAGTACAATGATAAATATCTTATTCTTTGGATCTTTGCTTAAATACATATTATTACTATAGGATATATAACTCTTACAGGGTTTTTGTATCATTATCTACATTTTACCAAGACATTTTGAAGACTATATAGTTGCTTAGTTTGTAACAGAAACTCAGTGGAGCTAGTTTAAGAAAAAATGTGGAAATAATTATAAGGTTATAAGGATAAGGATATAAAATGGTTCAGGAAAATGAAGGCTAGGAATTCCAGAAGGAAAAAACAAGAACAAGAGTTAAAAAGCCAATGGGAATCAAGCCGTTGCTTTCTCAGTCTCTCAAACATCTTTCTCAAACTATATCATTGCTTTGTCTGTGGATTCCTTTTCTCTGTACTCCTGGCTCTGCATTTTCAAGGTCCACTGATAGGCATTTCTAAGTTTTAAGCCATAGAATCAGGAGATTCTGATTGGCTTAACTAGACTCTCACGTCTAATCAGCTGGGATTGAGTGGATCATGTTGTACGAACAGAGCTGCTGAGGAATCCAAGTTTGTGGTTAAGTTAGCCCCAAACTCAAAGAAAAGGAGTCTGATCTGGGAAGATATTCTTAGTGATGTGTGTACTCTAGTAAATTTCCTTCTTTGACAGAGGGCAAGCATCTATCTGTAGGTGGCAAAGTAATTTCTTTCCTCCATACCATCAGATCTTGGTACGGATGCCTTCAGCTCTCTGAGCTTTGTTATTCCTCCTCAACTTGAGTGATACGAGTGTTTTTATTTTGCTGATGGCATTATATTTTAAATATAAACGTTATATAATATACTTGTATTATACAATTTATATATGTAATATGTGTATATCTCTATATTTATGAATAAAATTTTAGAGATCTGTATTCACTAGACTTGAATGTATTAAGTTGCCATTCTTAGCACTGTATACAATGCATACAGAAAATGTTTAATACATGCTTGCTACTATCATTTCAAGATAGTCTTCCTATCTGAAAAGGCTGGATACAAAACAATTATCTGCCCACATTTAAAAACAGTTGCATGTTTTATGTAAGTCTGTGTGGATCCTGCTGAACCGATGTGGTTTGTAAGCTTTTCTTTGATAAAATCTGCTGAATAAAGCATGTACAGACCAAATGTGGTGAGCCTGACACCTGAAAGTGAGAAATGGGGAGCTAGGGTCCTATGTGGGCTAAACACAGCATCTGCTAGACATGATGAGCGAACAGCCAGCAAGGAAGTGGTTGACAGACCATTTGACCGAGGTGAGAAACTCATCTGCATTATACTTGTTGCCAGAAGACATACTTCAGCAGGGTGTCTGGTGTAAACATATGAAACTCTAAAATTGCTTTCGTTTGGGAAATTGGATTTCAGCAGAAACACGTTGCCCACTGGTTGTCCTAATTCAGTTCATCAAACATACCCATCCATCCATCCATGCACCCATCTTGTAAACATTTACTGAACAATTACTGTATAAAAAAACAGCAAGAACTATAATTTTAGAAGGAGTATTGGTTGAGTCATACTTAAAAGTTTACAAGCGAATAGGAAAGCTTTGAGTTAGACACATCTGGATTCACTCTGCTGTCTCCTCACTTTGACACTTTAGTCAAGTTACTTAATACTCTCTAAACCGCAAGTTCCTCACCTTTAAAGTGATAATAATAAAAATAAAAAATAATACTTGCACTTATGTCATAAAGTTATTGAAAGGTTTGGAGGAGATACTGTAGGTAACGCTTTTTGTACAGAGCCATAAATATTATGTGCTATTATTTCTAACCATCAAAATGATATTCATCAACCACAAATGAGTTCACAAGAGGTCAAATATGCATTGTGGAATCTATGGAAAGAAGGTAAATTCTGCCTGTTACAAGCTGTCACTGTAAGGAAACTGATGCACAGGAAAGGAAAGGAAAGGAAAGGAAAGGAAAGGAAAGGAAAGTGAAGTCACTCAGTCATGTCTGACTCTTTGCAACCCCATGGACTATAGCCTGTGAGGCTCCTCTGTCCATGGGATTTTCCAGGCAAGCGTGCTGGAGTGAACTGCCAGACATCTGAAGAAAGAAAAAGCCAGTTTATCAGAATGCTTTGCCTACTTGTTGCCAAATATAACTTGTTTCTTGTTTATGCACTACTATATCCAGGTGGGCTAATTTTTTCACTTTTCATCTGTAGGTTTGAACAGCCTGCATGAATGGCGTTAGCCTCATAGACCTACGGAATGAAAAATGAAAAAAAAAATTCAGAGACCTTATTCAACCAATAGGTGTTCTTAAAAACTTGCTGAAACATCTATACTTTATCTAAACACATTCAGAGAAAGATATATTATAACTGCTTTGGAAATGTATCCTAATTTCTAGTTGAACTCTCTCTGTTTATAAATTCAATCAATGTGTTTTGTTATATTCTTAAGTGATATCTTCTAAATTAATGAGGTCCAAAACTTTTTCACTGTCTTTGACTTTATATATATATTTTGAAATTTTATTTATTTGCTTTGGGCTTTGTTGGGTCTTCACTGCTGTTTGAGGGCTACTTTCTTGTTGCAACACACGGGCTCTAGGTTCGTGGGCATGGGCTTAGCTGCTCTGCTGCACGTGGGACCTTCCTTGACCAAGAATCGAACCCACGTTCCGTGCATCAACCGGCAGATTCTCAACTACTGGACCACCAAGGAAGTTCTCATTTTCTTTAAAAAATTGAAGTTTAGTTGATGTACAATATTATCTAAGTTACAGGTATACAATATAGTGATTCACAAGTTTTACAGGTTATACTCCATTTGTAGTTTATTATAAAATATTGACTGTCTTCCTCACGTTGTACAATAAACTTATAGCTTTCTTTTTTTCTTCCCCTGCTGCCTCCCTTCTGAGCCCTCTCTCCAGTTGTCACTGAGTCCTATTGATTTTCTGTGTTCTTCTGCCATGTGATAAGAGTTCTTCCCACCATTGTTCAGGTCCCCCTTCCCTCGGGCTTTTCCAATTGCCATTGTTTCCTGCTGGAACTTCACTGTCTCCAGATCCTCCTCCTTGCAGCCCATCCCACGCACTAAAACTGCATCCATCTTCCTTAGCCATCACTATCCACAAAGGTTTTCCTGTGGAAAGTTATTACAGGATAGATAACACTTGGGCTTCTCCCTTTATCCATCAGGGTCCTCCATGTGTGGGACTGCCCTTCTTGTCCAGCCTGGACCTTTATCATTCTCAGCTCTGCTTCTGTCTAGACAGTTTTCTGTCTTGCTAACACAGTGCTCCAACCTTTTAGCAGGTCTTTGCTCCTGCAGATTATTTCTTCCCTCTCTTTTTGACTGTTGTATGGCTAAATGGTTCAAAAATGTAAAATTATTAATATAAAGGTTTTAACTTTTGCTAGCAATTTGTTGTAGGAGAAAAGAGTTCAGATGATCAGTGGATGACATAGAACTTGTGGATAATCTTCTCTGCTTTCACATGAGCTGGAAACTGTATGGATTCCTCAGACTGCTGCTGCTGCTGCTGCTAAGTCGCCTCTGTCGTGTCCGACTCTGTGTGACCCCACAGACAGCAGCCCACCAGGCTCCCCCGTTCCTGGGATTCTCCAGGCAAGAACACTGGAGTGGGTTGCCATTTCCTTTTCCAATGCATGAAAGTGAAAAGTGAAAGTGAAGTCGCTCAGTCGTGTTTGACTCCTAGCGACCCCCTGGACTGCGGCCTACCAGGCTCCTCCATCCATGGTATTTTCAAGGCAAGCGTACTGGAGTGGGGTGCCATTGCTTTCTCCGTTCCTCAGACTAGAACCTGGGAAATATGGGAGGTTCTGAGACAGATTATTGATTTAGGGCTCATGGGTTTCTAAGAAGTCTATGGATAAGATTCAAGGAACATGCAAACTTACTAAAATTATAAGTAAAGATGCATGCATATGAACACTGCTTTTTGGGGAAAGTATCCACCACTTTCATTAAGAGAAACAGGACATTTGACAAGGAGAAGCTTCAGTTAGGGGGTTGAGTGGATGGAAGAAGATGGTAAGATAGTCCCTGTCTCTTCCGGTTGGAAGAGACAGGGCCATACAGGACATACTTAAAAGATTAAGAACAAGATTCTGGGAACTTCTCTGATGGTCTAGTGGTTAAGATTCTGTGCGTCTATCGTGGGGGGGGGCATAGATTCCATCCTTGGTTAGGGAACTAAGATCCTGGCTCCTCATACCCAAAAACCCAAACACAACAACCCCCATGTTCGGCCCCTTAAAGAAAAAGCAAAGACAAAACTGGATTCTGGAAAGAACTGAGGTGTTTTTGTTTTTGTTTTTTTTGACAGGGCCACCTTGAATGATTTCAGGTAAAACTGTCCTTGTAGATGAAAAGAAGAACAGAATTTGTGTGTGTTTAGAACATATTGTTGACTCAAGAAGCTTGTGATTAGGGTTTAGTTATCTGAGTTTCATCTCTATTATTTTGTATGTTCAACTTTTTTTTTTCACTTTCAGATTTTATCACAAGTTTTTCCTTTTAATTTTTCATACAGATGTTTTAAAGATGTGAAGCTGATCTGTTCTTAAGAAGAGGAAACATAGGAAAGTGATGAGGTTTGTGGGGAGGGTGAAGGGTACTGTCTTAACCGATGGTGTAGTTACTCGGGGGAATCTCTTTCCACAGCTTTGACAGATGTCTGGCTGAAGTCCTTCACTTATAGCCCTCCCACTTCCAGAGATCCATAGCCTAATTATGCCTTGGTCGTGTTCAAATCCAGGAGAATATAACTCCCTACTGACCTTCTGACAAACCTCTTACTCTCTCTTCCTGGATCCTTGGTTTTTAACCAGGAATGAGATGGTGGAGCTTTTACAAAATAACCCCCCACCATACTGAGCACACGTTTGGACCATTTGGTCAAAAAAAAAAAAAAAAGGATTTTTCACTTGTCAAGTGTGGTTTATCTTCCTAGTAATACTCTTGGCTCTTTTAGGGGTGCTTGAATCAGATCCACAGGTTCAAATCCTGGCTGTTCTACCGCCTATGTTATTTTATGTGAAGTACTCAAGGCTTCCCTGGTAGCTCAGCTGGTACAGAATTCCCCTGCAATGTGGGAGACCTGGATTTGATCTCTGGGTTGGGAAGATACCCTGGAGAAGGGAACAGCTACCCACTCATAGTATTCTTGTCTGGAGAATACCATGGACTGTATAGTTCGTGGGGTTGCAAAGAGCTGGACACTACTGAGCGACTTTTACTTCACACAAGCTTGCTAAACCATGGTTCTTCATTTAAAATAGATTAACTGGTATTGGATGGTAATGTAACAAACTCATTACAAGCATTGGAAAATAATAGAGATGATAAGAATTGAGATTGATAATATTTAAGGGTAGAACGAATATATGTAGTTAAGGCTAAAGTATCTGAAACAATGCATTGTACATTTTCCATATACTAAATATTACCAAAAAGTAAGGCTTTTTGTTTTTAATGAAGGAGATGCTTCAGAAATAAATGAATCCAAATTTAACAGAGAGGAATTTGTTGGTAAATTAGATCCCATGATAGAACTATAAGGTATAAGAGGAGAATGTCTAACAGGTTTCAGGCAATCAAGTCTAAATAAGGGCAGGGAAAGGTTTTCAAGTTAAGAGCTATTGTTAAAATTATTAAGTGAAGAAGGATGCATAGTTTATATTCCCTCACAAGAAGATCAATGTTTGCTGGGTTAGCAAAATAGGTTGAAGCTATAATTTAAAATGCCGGATTGCAACATGTTAATCTTTGAATGTTAGCGAAATAGATGGATTTGGTGAAGATTATTTTATGACCTATTTTCTAAGAAAATAAAGTTTCAAGTTTGCTAACAAAAACTACACAAATGAAAGTGATCATAACTCAATAATGACATAATGAGAGAGGTAAAAGAGTTGTAATTTTCCAACAAAAAGATTTTCCGATTGAAGTTAAAAATCTGACAATTCAATCTCTTTAAGAAATAAAAAAGATACATATCTTTGAAAAGTTAGCAGACAGTTTAGCTTTCAAGACTTGTGAATATAAGAGAAACAGCAGTTAATGGGAAAGATATCTTGAATAATGAGAACCTTATGAGTCTGAATTTGTCTCCAGGTGGCAATTAAAAAAACAGCCTGGAAAACGCATCAGAGATAAATATTTGGATATATAAGAAGAAATGAAATTGTAACTGGAATTAAATCTTCACTATTAGAACAATAAAGATTTTATTATTATTTATGTTTAAAAAAATTAAAATATTTATTTAATACTAATGAAGGACAGGGAAGCCTGGCATACTGCACTCCATGGGGTTGCCAAGAGTTGGAAAAGACTTAATGACTGAATAGCAACAACAGAAATGAATACAAATGGAAAAGTAAAAAGGTTGGAAAATTCACTTATTTTTTCAAAGTGTAAGAATGTTTTATGAAAATGGATATCATTATGCACTTTGCTCTTCAGATATCCTTGGTGTAGAATTTTGCAAAGGGCCAGCATCTTAGCACAACTGGGAGGAAATACCCTCTTTCTTGTATCAGAAGCCTGGGACTTCCTTGGGTGCCCTTCAGGTGCCCTTTATCTGTAACATTCCTGGTTATCAGAATACAGGCCTCCCTGGTTATCAGATGTTGTCAGATCCCCAGCATCTCAAATATTCTGAGATGTTGGAGATCTTCTTGGAAAGCTTCACCTATCTTTGTTACTCTCATCTAGACAGCAGATAAGAGAGAATTTTGCTGTGGACAAGTTTGATTTGGTTCACAGACCTCAGGTCTAATGCTGTAAGAAGGAGCCTGAAATGGGGTGGGGACGGAGGAAAACAGACACAACTATATTTCCGGTAAGGGAGATGTACTCCACATTTGAATGAGGCTGAAGGATCAGGTTTGAGATCAATTGATTATGCTGGGGAATAAAACTTTCTTGTTGGCCATGGGATAAGGAGAAAGAATATTTAAAGCCACAGATACCAAAGCTTAGGTTGTATTTGCATTTAAGGAGGCTGAATGCACAACTCATTCAAAACAAGGTCCAGTGGTCGCATTTCTCTCACCAGCCACTCACTATAGATCTTGAAATGCCATTGTTAAGGGTACATTTCTCTGCCTATTCTCTGGAACTCTCTTTTTAGTAAAATAAGTAACATTAAGTCAAGCACATAGTAGAGTGGGTTACTTACTCTCTCCTGTATTGACTAGGAAAAAAATACACAATGTGAGAGATGTGAGGTAAGTTTTGTTTGGGCCAAAATGATAGTTATAACCTGGGAGTCAGCCTCTCAGAGTTCTGAGGAACTGTTCTGACGTGATAAGTGGGGAGGAGGTCAGTACCAACGAGATTCTGATGAAAAGAATATTTTGGCAGAAGGTTTCTGCTAGTCACAAGGAGAAGATGTCTCCGTGAATGATTTTAGAGATTTCCTAGATTTCGGGAGAGATGCGAGAAGTTGGGCTCATAAAATCTCCTGAAAATAGCTTACTATTTGAGAGTCTGTTCCACCAGTTTTTCCCAGAGCACAAAGTGCTTCTTTTCTGATCTCTGCCCTGAACTCTTTTTAGGGTGTGTTAAAGGTTAGCAACTGCAGTGACTAGTGACTTCATGCTTATGGAACCAGATAGCAACCAGATTAATTGGTGCCTGATACTCCAAGGGCACCTAGGAAGGGAAGAAGGAAGCCAGGGATAAAGAAGGATGGGGAAATGGTGCAGAGAGGTGTTGACAGGGCAAGGAGATTAATTTTCCTGCTTCATCCTGTGCTCAGAGACCTGCTCTATATTCCCAGTCCCTGGGCTTGTAGCCTTGTCTAGGGCCTCCATCACACGTAACTCCTCTTTCAAATTCAGTTCCAAATGCAGTGCTGGGAATCCACAGTCACATGCCCAGGACTATTGTTTTTGGCTTGGGAGAGCTTTCAAGCAAATAACACTTCTTTGCCCCTTATGAAAAGGTGGAACGTGCGCAGAAATGTTCACATGATAAAAAAAATTCAACTCTCACCCCTCACCTCATAAAAGCATGACAATAAACACTATTAGTGTTTTGGTGCCTTTGTCTATTGTCGCATGTGACTGAAATTAACCTGGATATACAATTTTATATCTGACATAAAAAATTTTAAATGGTATGATACATATTTCTTTATATGATCAAAAACCTTTGTAAATAATGGGTATCTAAATTTTCTTCCTGTGGACTTTTCATCACTTGTTTAAAATTTCCATGTTCTTGATTACTTAGACTGTTTCTCATATTCTGCTATAATACTGTGATGAACAACTCTGTGAGGATAAATCTGTCTCCATTTTGGATTATTTCTTTAGGACCCTAAAAATGAAATATATAGAGTATGAGCATTTTTGAGACCCATGTTATATACTGTCGAATTACTTTCTGAAAACCAGGGTTCCAATTTATACTCCTAGCAGATGAGAGTGCAGTTTCTACTATACACACGAAA
>SJYC01150046.1:0-21444 GCA_006408675.1 Madoqua kirkii
ACAGCAGTCTGCACACAGAGTCTGATGTCTTCACCACCACACTGCCTTGTATGTCAGAAATATTACTGAGACAAGGTGGCTGATCCTATTCTAAGCCTTCTTCACATTCAATGTTTATTATTCTTATTTTGTACTAAATGAGATAATTATCTGTGACATGCTTTCTTAAAAGTCTCTTCTGCTAGAATTTAAGCTCCCTGGGGCATTTTTCAGCCTCATTGATACCTATCTCTAGGAAATATCAGGTACATTGTCTGAAGACAGTATATACGCAGTAAATATTTGTTAGCTGAGTGAATGAATAGCCTTAAAATTATTATCTTTTCCAGTAGGGTGTTTGGCAAGGGGCCAGGTCAATATCCGTGTGGTCAGATAATGGGAGGCGAGGTGAGGGGAGGTGAGCAGGCAGTGGATGGACTACAGGCAGTGAGTGGGGGTTCAGACACTGTCTTCCCAGTGGGTGAAGGTCTTGGCTGGTCCTTCCACACTGGTCCTCACTCTCTTTCTTCATTGCCAAGGGCATATCCTGGATGCTATCTGGCTGAATCTGTGAGCGTGGACTGGCTTTCCTGGCCTGGAGAAGAATGGATCCAGATAAGTTGGTTTAGTCATGAATCTTTACGTCAAGAGACCTTAGGAAGCATCTAAACCTAAGGAAGCAGGTGTAAGGAGATTCAGGACTTAGATCAAGTGTATGGCAAAAACAAATGCAGTATTGTGAAATGCAATAAAGTATTAAATTAAAAATAAAATAAAATAAAATAAACAACAATGTCCTACTGTATCAGTATCTTGTAATAACCCATAACGGGAAATAATCTGAAAATTAATCACTTTGGTGTATACATGAAACACTATAACTCAATTATACTTCAATAAAAAAGAGTTGTATTAAAAAAAAAAGGATGAGGCTAGTTTACAAGCTCCCTGCTGCCTCACTCACCAGGCTAGTTTACAAGCTCCCTGCTTTTCAGGGCAACGCATGGTAATTTTAAGATGTGCTAAGAAATTTAAGCCAATTTTTCTAAATTGGCAGAACACAGAGGAGTATGTGTGAGGGACCAGTTTCTCATCTCAGACTCTTCCCTGATATGATAAGAGAAAGATTCTGAATGAAACCTCCAGGGTCCCTTTAGACCAGCATGGTGCAATCATTTGAACCACCTATGGAATTGTATTGTAAAAAGTTTTTAAAAAGAAACAGTGAAATGAATTTTAGTAACATATCTTATTTAACCCAATATATCTAAAACATCTTTTGAACATACCATAACATAAACAAATCATTAATAAGATATTAGAAAAGACAATATGTGCCAACACACTATAATACAATGCCATACGTGATACACTGGTTTAAGAAGTGAAGTGAAGTCGCTCAGTCGTGCCTGACTCTTTGTGACCCCATGGACTGTAGCCTACCAGGTTCCACCATCCATGGGGTTTTCCAGGCAAGGATACTGGAGTGGGGTGTCATTTCCTTCAGCAGCGGTTAAAGGGAAATATAATTCAACAAAAACAACAAATTTGTATTTTACAGAAATATTTTGCATTGCTTCAGTGGGTTGGGTTTTTTTTTGCTTTTTAATTTGCTTATTTTTTAATTGAAGGATAATTGCTTTACAGAATTTTGTTGGTTTCTGCCAAACATCAACATGAATCAGCCATAGGTATACATATGTCCCCTCCCTCTTAAACCTCCCTTCATCTACACTGCTTCAATTTTAAATTTAAATTAATTAAAATTAAATACAATTTCAAATCCAGCTCCTTAGTTCTGTTAGCCACATTTCAAGGGAAATGTGGGAAGCCTGCCCTTAATTCTCAGACTGGTTTAGGTGTCCTCCTATGGGCTCCTATAGCACCCTTCTCTCTGCCTTTTATAATCCTTACACTCTGTATGTGTTTATTTGCTTATCTAAATCATATCTGTGAAGGTATGTTTCTATTTTGTTCCCCACAGTATCTTCTAAGCCTGGCTTATTCAGTATAATGATAAAAATAATATTAGTAGTAGTTAGCATTTATTGAACACGCACTAATTAAAGTTCACCAGTTAAAGCAAATTCCAGGAGATAGTGAAAGACAGGGACCCCTGGCATGCTGCAGTTCGTGGGGTCACAAACAGTTGCACGCAACTTAGCAATTGAACAACCAAGTTCACATAATCCTCAACCATACGTTTTTGAGGAAGGTACTATTATTTCCATTTCATAAATCAGGAGACTAACCCTTGGGGAAGTGAAATAAATTTTACAGACAGCAAATGTCAGAGCCAGGTTTGAACCCAACTTGATTCTGAGCTCAGATTCTCAGTGGACCATCTGGCGTGGGTACCCCACAAACAGACAGTACTTTCTAGTAGAGCCTTGGCAGGTTAGACTGCTGCTGCTGCTGCTAAGTCACTTCAGTCATGTCCGATAAACTCTGTGCAACCCCAGAGACGGCAGGCAGCTCACCAGGCTCCCCTGTCCCTGGGATTCTCCAGGCAAGAACACTGGAGTGGGTTGTCATTTCCTTCTCCAGTGTATGAAAGTGAAAAGTGAAAGTGAAGTCATTCAGTCGTGTCCAACTTCTAGTAACCCCATGAACTGTGGCCTACCAGGCTCCTCCATCCATGGGATTTTCCAGGCAAGAGTACTGGAGTGGGGTGCCATTGCCTTCTCCGACAGTAAGACTAGAATCCCTCATTTCTGGTTCAAAGATTCAACAGGCCCCTTTTTATGTAGTTATACCAACTCTCTGAAGTAATCCTCTTTTAGTCTCCTGATGTTGGCAAATAGCCATTGGCAGCATATTTTATGCTGAAAGGACTGAACAGTATCTTGATTCATTGAACACTACCATTGACTCTTCAGTGCTTCAGCTGAAAATCGAATGGGACTGAAATCTGTGCTTTTTCCCCGCAAATTCTTTGGATCTTATTTATGAACAACTGCTCCTGTTGGCTTGGACATAGCTTATTCACTGTGAAAACCTGGTTCAATGTACATCCTATAATTTCTAAATATTTATTAGCATTATTCCCTGGAAATGTTGAGTAAGCACATGTGTATTATTAGAGTAAGTTCTTCTGTGTTTAAACCATTGCTGTCAACAGTTTAGAGAAGTTCTTGAGAAAAAAGGAAATTGTCTTACTATTTACCAGGGTTTGACAAAAGTCTGGGCTTAACAAAGGCTGTTGAGAGATGCTCTTATTGATGTTTCAAATGCAGTAAGCATTAAACTAGTGGTAAACTGTCCTTCCTACTATCAACTGCTGTCATCTGGTGGCAAACGTGAGAAATAGCAGAAAACTTCACTATCCACAGGAATTTTCTGTTTTGATGTTCAGTAAAGGGGATTGGCTGAGCGCCGAAGAATTGATGCTTTTGAACTGTGGAGTTGGAGAAGACTCTTGAGAGTCCCTTGGACTGCAAGGAGATCCAACCAGTACATTCTGAAGGAGATCAACCCTGGGATCTCTTTGGAAGGAATGATGCTAAAGCTGAAACTCCAGTACTTTGGCCACCTCATGCGAAGGGCTGACTCATTGGAAAAGACTTTGATGCTGGGAGGGATTGGGGGCAGGAGGAGAAGGGGACGACCAAGGATGAGATGGCTGGATGGCTTCATGGACTCAATGGACGTGAGTCTGAGTCAACTCTGAGAGATGGTAATGAACAGGGAGGCCTGGTGTGCTGTGATTCATGGCATCGCAGAGTCGGACACGACTGAGCAACTGAACTGAACTGAAAGTGGATTGGGGCTTCCCTGATAGCTCAGTTGGCAAAGAGTCTGCCTGCAATGCAGGAGACCCTGGTTTGATTCCTGGGTCGGGAAGATCCCCTTGAGAAGGGATACCCACTCCAGTATCCCTTGTGATTCAGATGGTAAAGAATCCACCTGCAATGCAGAAGACCTGGGTTCGATCCTTGGGTTGGGAAGATCCCCTGGAGAAGGGAAAGGGCACCCACTCCAGTATTCTGGCCTGGAGAATTCCACGAACTGTATAGTCCATGGGGTCACAAAGAGTTTGATATGACTGAGCGACCTTCACTTTCACTTTCAAAGTGGATTGAATGTTTTCACTGTGTTTGCCCTTAGCATATAATCAACTTAAGTGCTTATCACAAAGCCAAGATTTATTATAAACTAAACCTCAGCTCATCTTTCTTTAGCCTATAGTAATAATAACTGATATTGACTGAAAGTGTATCAAAGACCAGGGCCTGGTTTCAGTGCTTTACGTGAATCATCTTCTTTAATATTTATGAGACTTCTGTGAGATGTCTATCATTATTATTTTCATTTTAACCCACTGAGGCAACTACTGATTGAGTATTCACCCCAATCATACCACAGAGAAGTGGTAGAGCCAGAATCGTAGTCCAAGAGACTCTGATTCCTGCATCCATGATCTTTTCTTTTAATTAAAATTTTTTATTGGAGTATAGTTGATTTACAATTTTATGTTACTTTCTGCTGTACAACACAGTGAATCAGTTATACACATACGTATATCCACTTTTGGTTTTTTTAGATTCTTTTCCCATATAGGTCATTACAGAGTATTAAGTAGCCTTCCCTGTGCAAAAAGCCCAATTTTAAACACTTCCTCTAGTGGTTTATAAGTGAAAAGTGGTACCCATGATCTTAACCACTGCTTTACTATGGAATCAGAAGCTAAGATAGCCAGAGGAAGAACAAACTGGAGTTGGGAAACTTGAGTGTGAATTTTAGCTCCACTGCCACCTCCTTAGTAACAATTCCTTGTTCCAAAAAAAGAAATACCTGTAACGTACAATTTTGTACATCAAGTTATACTACAAACACACAAACCAACCAAAAGTCCTGTTCATCTCCTCTGGGTCCCTTTTTGTTTTCCATGAAATTATGGAATTGGACAGCATTTTTCAAGCTGTTGTTTGTGATATGCTACTGTTTCCACATGTGATGGGGTCAGAGAGAGAAAGAGATGAAAAGGAAGGGTTCTTGGCCAGTGGGGTTGGGACTCTCACACCTACTCCTTTACATCTTTTACATAACAATCTCCTAATCAACTTCTGGGTTCTACAAATTACATAAAGGCTAAAAAAATTGTAGAAACAAGAGGGTCAAACTCTCCTGGTGACTCCAGAAATACTTAATGGGAGGACCATCCCTAGACAGTTGCAGGTGGGAAGCGTCACCAAGACATCAATGATCTTCAAGAGAAGAGCAAAAGAAATCCATTCCTATGTGGACAATCTCATAGCATTGTGAAAGACAATTATTTCTGTATTCAGAATATAGACTTATAATATGCTTACAGCAATAACAGAGCTCTTTGTCCATTGGGGAGAACCTAAGAGGAAGCCTCTTCATATTCAGAATAGGGTGCAGATTTAAAGGAAAATCCTTTGATAACTTTTGAAGCTCTTTCTTTGGGGGAGCATGATTTAATTCAACAGAAGCAGAAAAGAAACAAACAAACCATGCACTATCACTTTTAATGTTTCCAGCAATTTTTGCCTACCAAAAATGCATCAATAATTATAAGCATACTTATATTTCATTTTACTTGAGCTTGTATTTTCTTGATTAATCGATACTTTGGTTGCTTATGGGATATACAGTCTTTGAAAGTTTTGGTTCTGGGTAATATATTTTACCTCACATATTGAAATCTGTGCCCATTCTGACCACAGAACGTAGTGCATAGCAAGTATCCAGTAATTGAGGAATATTACTGTTGAGGAAATTATTGTCCTTTCACGAAGGAGCATGCTACACTGGAAACTACCCAAATTAATTCTTTGGCTCTGAGGTCTACTGAATTCACTTGCTTATAAAGTTGACTTTTTAAGTTTATAGGTTTCCCCCATTTTATAGATATAGAAACTGAGGCCAGGAAAATGACATTGTTCCACTGTGTTATGAAAAGTCTGTCAAAGGAAATCAGAACCTAGGTTTTCCTGATGGCTGGATGTTGGCTATCTAAAAATTCATTTTCCTGAAAGCCAGTTCACCATCAGTCAATGCACTGTGCTTACTTGTTTTTTTCAAGTATTTTAAATATTCAGGTTTGTGTGACCTACTTTGACAGCTGCATTTTAAGGGGTGTTAAATTGATTCTCTCCCCATCACCTGCCACCACACTTGGATACTGAGGGTAGGGGAGGGGGTGGAAGCTGAGGAAGGGAGAGGGGCTTATAGGGGGGCTGGTTTATAGACTAAACACTGTAAGACATTTTCAAGAGTGTACTAATGAGTCATCATGGATATATTCTCTTTTTCCTTCTTTGGATCATGGGATACCTGATCTATTAAATGTCATTGGCTGGCGTAAGATCCCCCCCCCCCCCACACCGTTTTGTTTTATTCCCACTTTCTCTTCTCATCTACCCCTACGCTACTCCCATCTCTGGCAACATTAAAATGAGCTTTCTGTGTACGTTTTTGCTCGTTTGTGATCTTCCAGACTGGGTATTGTTTTGTACACATGCACTAACTTACCCAAATCGTATTGTGTTACAGATTACGTTTGTTTCCATTCAGCTCTCTCCAGACGCTGTTAGAGGGCATCCAGACTGTTTAGAGCATGTGTTGTCCATTGCTTCTTACCTCGAGGTGCCCACTTCACCCAGCCCCTCCCTCTGTGATGGAGGCAACCACTGCCCTCTGTCTCTACCCCAAGCGAGGCTGCAGTGAATATCCTTGTGTCTGCTCTTTTACAGACTGAATGGGCAGAGCTTTAGGTTGTACACCTAGGAGCAGGAATTCTGAATCATCAGAATTCACATGTTTCTATTCTGACAACAAGAGTTCCTGATGTTTCAGTGGAAAATTCTATTAATAGATGAGACCCACTTAACCTTCTGTGGAGAAACAACTGAAAACTGTCGGGGGCTGAAACTGTGTGTGTGGCTGAAAATGCAGCTATTGTTTTTTCCCCAGAGGAAAAATGCAAGAGGAAATGGATTTTCATAGCATTAGGGGAATTCATGGGGCGAATAAGGGAGAGTTTTCAGTAGCAAGATTCTGTCAAGGATGTGTATGAAGCTTCTTTCCTTGGACAGAGGATGGTCAGGGAAGGGTCCACACTGGGTCTTGGGCAGGGAATCAGAGGGTCACTCCATGGGCACAGAGTCAGTGTTCAAATTCAGCCCCCCACTGCCCTTGTCAAAGAGCCATTAGCCTTTTACCCGAGTCATGGTCATATTTAGATGATCTTACTTACAGAAGACCCCCAAACTGCATTTCCGATCATGATCTATGCTCTTTCTTCAATATTTCTACTGTTTTGAATGTGAATACCACTGGGGAGTAGAAATAGGGGTTGGGGAAGAAGAATTCTATTTTCATTAAGGCTTTCAAAATGTGAACTTTGTGTATATGCAGCTTTGAGAAAAATAAAAGATTTTAAAATATTAAAAAAAAACTCTGCTGCTTATTTTTTGTTGTATAAGTAATACCTACCCTCTGGGCAAAATTTAGTAAATTCAGAGAACTGCTCCCAAGCTTCACCATCTAGAAATATTTATGACAGACCTCTAATGCTGTAGCATTAAAGGTAAAGAACTCGCCTGCCAGTGTAGGAGACATGAGACGTGGGTTTGATCCCTGGGTCGGGAAGATCCCTTGGAGAAGGGCATGGCAACCCACTCCAGTATTCTTGCCTGGAGAGTCCCATGACAGAGGAGCCTGGTGGGTACTGTTCACTGGTTGGACATGACTGAAGCAAGGAGATCCAACCAGTGAATCCTAAAGGAAATCAGTCTTGAATATTCATTGGAAGGATTGATGCTGCAGCTGAAACTCCAGTACTTTGGCCACTTGATGTGAAGGACTGACTCATTGGAAAAGACCCTGATGCTGGGAAAGACTGAAGGTAGGAGGAGAAGGGGATGACAGAGGATGAGATGGTAGAATGGAATCACTGACTCAATAGACATGAGTTTGAGAAATCTCCAGGAGTTGGTGATGAACAGGGAGGCCTGGCATGTTGCAGTCCATGGGGTTGCAGAGTCGGACATGACTGAGCAACTGAACTGAAGTGAAGCAACATAACACACATTGTTAACAAAAGCGACATGACACACATTGTTATAGATTCTTTCATATTTTCTCAACATGTACATAGACATATTTTTTCAAACAAAAATGAATCATGTCATTTTGCTTTTGTCTCTTAAGAATATAGCTTTAGAATAAACTCCTAAGTCAAGGGGTGTTCATTCGATGCTATGTGAATTGGGATCCTTTTGTTTCCAGTGACAGAATTTCAGTGTTGCGTGTCTTCAGGAAAAAGGGATACAGGTTATAGGAACCAGGCCTTGGGATTAAGTAGATGCAGGACTTAAATGCTTCCAGGACTCTCTATCTTTTCTCTTGTTGGTTGCTTTTTAGGTAATCAGTTCATTCTTCTCTCTTACTGAACTGGCAGAAAATATTGGGACCTGTTGTGGAATTTCATACCTTGTCATCTGAACTCTCCAAAGAAGTGTACCTCTGATTTTTATGGACCTCAAATCCAAAGTCCCACAAAAGGTCACACTAGGACACTGTTTGGTCAGGAAAGGCTCTCATAGAAACCTGATCAGTGAAGTGGAGGAGGAATTTTAAGAAGAATGGACAAGGAAGAGAGACCGCTATTAACAGAAAGGGAGGATTCAGAGCAGAGAAAGTAATAGCATCTTCCATAGATTTGTGAGGATAAACTGTACTCTAGTGAGTATTGGGATTTCCTGGAGGCTGGAGGCTGGCCTCTTTACCTGGAGACGGTAAATAATCCACCTGTAATGCAGGAGACCTGGGTTCAATCCCTGGGTTGGAAGGATGCCCTGGAGAAGGGTACAGCTACTGATTCCACTATTCTTGCCCGGAGAATTCCATGGACAGAGGAGCCTGGCAGGCCCCAGCCCATGGGGTCACGAAGAGTCAGACATGCTGAATGACTTTCACTTTTCACAGTGCAACCCATAACAACTAATTATCCTCTTATTTCATCGATCAGGATACTGATGGCCTGATGGGGGAGGGCTTGCCAAGTACAATCAAGTACCTGGTTCTAAACTCTCACATGTGTGTTTTATCTCTGATCTCTTTATGCTATCAGCCTAGGAGAGATTTGAGAGACCTAAAGAATAGATTTGGCCATGACTCAATAGGGCTAACAGCGACAACATCTTTGATGGGTCCCATCCAGACCCAGAAGCTGAGCCCACGCATCCCAGCTCCAAGCTTAGTGTCCATAATGGTCAATCAGACTGCACCAAAGAGCTTTTTAACAAACATCATTCATCTTATTCCAATGCCAGCGATGGGACTGGCTCACACACAGGGAAAAGGGCACCTTCAGCACTTTCTGCTTGCTGTCTCCCTCTTAGAGACACTGCTTGCCGGATGTGGGGGTGGGGGCCAGTTTGAAGGTGACCCAGCGCTGCCAGTTTTGCCCACTGTGACGCTGTCATGTGCTGTCTCTTCCTGGCACAGGTGTGATGACTATACAGGAACACACACCAAAGGACACAGCAGCCAGAGCAAAACCACATGCCCTGGTGGGTGGCTTAACCTAGATTTTGCCCTGAAAAGCGACCACGGCAGGATGAGCGAGCCCAGCCCCCAGGCATGATGCCCGGCTCTGACTGAGCTTGAATCCTGACTAACGCAGTCTGCTTGCGGGACTTTGTTAGACAAAGATGTCAAGATCATTCATAGTTACCAGAAAAAATGCTTTCTGAAGGGTTCTGCCTTTTCTTTTTTTTTTTTTTTTGGTGGCTGGTGGAAGCAAGGATACTTTTATTTCTCTTCTGGTTTTATGAAAATCAGACAGAAATGTAAATTTTACTCATATTGTCAGTGGTTGAGTACAGTCATATTCTCAGGGGCTGAGCCAGGGTGGTATGCTGAGTTTGGATATGCTGAGTTAGGCTAGAGCTGTTTCCAGAAAGATGGAGTGGCCAGTGAAATGGAGCAGGACCTTGTCGGGCTCCAGGGTGCAAAAGCCTTTCCGGTTCCTTCCCCTCGACCATTTCCTGATTATGGGTAATAGCCTTCATTCTGCCTCCATGACCTTCCCCGAGTTCCAGCAGATCGGGTTGAAACAGTTGCCAATTAGGGAAGGGAGGGGAATACAGAAGAGGAACAGTCAAGAAACAGCAGTGCAGCCTTGGAGTAAAGCTACGGTTCCCCTTCAAGGGACGTGTGTGTGTGTGTGTGTGTGTGTGTGTGTGTGTGTGTGTGTGAGTGCTCAGCTGTGTCTGACTCTTTGTGACCCCAGGGACTATAGCCCAAAAGGCCCCTACGTCGTCCATGGGATTTTCCAGGCAAGAAGACTGGAATGGATTACCATTTCCTCCTCCAGGGGGTCTTCCTGACCCAGAGATCAAACACACATTTCCTGTGGCCCCTGCACCGGCAGGCCTTTTTTCCCTGGCACCACCTGTACGTATGTTGTTATGCATAGCCCGGGATATACGTAACAGTATCTTTGAGCTGTTTTGCAGATACTGAAACCCTACTAGGTGGGAGAAGTTAAAAACATGCTCCTATAGGCACAGAGACCCCAGACCTGTTGAAACCGGAAGATTGATGATACTGACCCCCATTTACCTTATCACCAACCAATCAGAAAAATGTCCAAGAGCTGATCAAGCCCTCTTTGAAACATCTCTATAGAACTCCTCACTATCCACTCCAGGTCGGGACACACAGTTCTGAGGACATTAGGCTGCTGCGGTCCCCTTTACATGGCAAAGCAATAAAGCTATTCTTTTCTACTTTATGCAAAACTCTGAGATTTAATTTGGTATTGGGGTACAGAAGCCAGCTACAGCTTCACCAAAGGCAAGGGTGAGTGGATTTAGACAGTAATGTTTGCCTCCTGTTCTCTGAGTACTGTTGGAAGCCCTATGACCTGCCAAAGGCAAAGAGATGCTTTTATAACCACCCAGTAGGTGGGAGGAGGTAAGTGTCCTTAAAGCCAATCCATGTGTAGGTTGCCTTCTTCCTAACAAAGACCAAGATATTCATTAGTCTTAGATACATACTGCCCTGTTTCATCAGGTATTTTAGCCATAAAATCCCAAATCTGCAAGTGTTCCTGTCTGTACCTGACACTGTCCATCTAACTTTTACCCAAATGATCTCTGCTCATCCGAGTGGAAAGTTCCCTCCTTTTAAGGTGAACTCAATCATGTTTGCTCTCAAATTGTTTAATCCTCTGTGAGTCTGAGTGCTCTGTCACTGTGCTTAGGGATCCCGCTGTCTCTCTCGTGGGAGATGAACATCTAGCTCTTGGGGAAGGCAAGGACCTGGAGGCAGAGCCAGCTGGCCGGCATTCTATCCCTATTCTGGGATTGTACCAGCATGCTACCTTCAAAGAGATATGCAGAAGTAGTCAAACCAGAGATCACAGGATCTCATACTTTGTGTTTGGAATGAAAAATCAAGGTGATCACTTATTTAATAGATTTTTATTGAACATCAGCTTAGTTTCAGGAACATTTCAGATACATTGTCAAAGACACCCAGCACTAGTTTTATACCTTTACATTTGCATTTCGTTTTCATGAACACCTCGTGAGGTGGACACATCGTTAATATCTCCATTCTGCATATGAGGGGATCTAGGCCTAGAGAGGGCAAACAGTGTGCCCAAAGTGGCACAGCTGGTGAGGGGCAAGGATGCTGGCATCCGCCAGGCAGTCTCACTCTGGCGCCTGTGTCTAAACTCCACACTCTATGGCTTTCCTGTACTCAGAAGGACAAGTTGGTTGCAATGTGGTTGCAGGCTGGCATCTTGGCAGTGCTCTCAAACGAGTTTTCCAGGCAGGATATTTCTTTAAGGTAAGATGGTCAATCGCATGTATGAACCATTGATTTTCTTTAGTAAAACGTCTTACATACTAGTAACACATACCAGAATGAAGGCATGCTACATGATAGTAGAATAGTTAGAATATTAAATTACCCTGTGATGAGGTTGCACTGATTTTCTTTTTTTGAGTTCTTCTGTTGGTTTTTTTTTTTTTTTTTAAAGATCTGGTCTTTCCCTTCCAGCTATGAGTGCCTGTGAACACAACATTGTCTTTGAGCTGTTGTATATACAACAGCTATACAACACCAGCTGCCATGGGTTGGGGGCTTGCATGTAGCTCTTGCTAAGCATTACCTTTTAAAATCCTCAAATCGACTTTAAGTATTATTGTCCCCATTTTACAGAAGAGGAAGCTAAGATTTATATAAGGTTAACTGAGGCTCAGGGAGGCTACACCAGAACTAGTAAACAAGAGGGGTAGGATTCAAACCTGGTCCCCCTGAACCCCCAGGCACATACATATAATCACCAAATAAGCGTCCCTGTGTGGAGGCTTGATGGCTCCTGGGCATTGTGAGACCACACTGGTGTTTGAGGACAGAATGTGAACACAGGCTTCTGTAACTCCATCAGTAAATATAAGCCTCGCTAAAGTACTGGGCATATCCCGAGGAACGCTGTTAAAGACAGACATTATTTTGGCCACGCCATGCAGCATGTGGGATCTTAAGTTCCTCAAGCAGGGATCAAACCTGAGTCCTTGCATTGGAAGTATGAAGTCGTAACCATTGGACTGCCAAGGACGTCCTAAAGATAGAAATTTTGAAAGAGAAATTGGAAGGCAGGTCAAGATCCCTTCTTTAATAGCAGGTAGAAATGACTGTGGGCTTTCCAACTCCCTTACATGTATTCTAATTCCATTCCTCATGAAACCATATATGATAGGTTCAATGGCTATTATTCCCATTTTATAGATGGCAAACTGAGTCACACATATATTTCTTAGTGAGTAGCTCTCTTTGGGTGGACTTGTTAGTAGACAGTGTGCCAGGCTCATATAATGGGATGTGTAAAAGAATTAAGTTTTGGTTTGACAGAAAAAAACAAAATTCTGTAAAGCAATTACTCTTCAATAAAAAATAAATTAATTTTAAAAAAAGAATTATGTTTTGGAACCAGTCATGCTGTGACTTACAATTCCATTGCATTGTGCTATTTTCGTAGATCCAGTTTCTTTACTTAGACTCAGCCCCTTTGAGCCGGAGCCCCATCTTCTAAGGGTCATGCTCTCCCCTGGGTGGTCCAGGGCTGAAGCACAGCCCTTCCTAAAGTCCCTACTGTGTGTCAAGAGCACGTGAGTGGGTCTAGTGGTGGGTGCAGGCACAGAGCTCTGTGTGTGGAAAGAAGAACTCTGGCTCACTTGTGAAGCCAGGGCTCCCCTTTTCTCCCTTCCTGAGAGCATGAGTGTGATAACAAAATCCGTCATTTTCTTAAGAGAAACGGCAGTAGGTACTTTCAGCCACAGAAGGCGAATCTCTTCTGTTTCTCCAAGGACTGGGCTTTGCCAGCCCTGCTGTAGCTGGTTGAAGGGGACCAAACCTCTTAGGAAGACGGATTGGTTCCGTTTGACCAGCCAGAGCAGGGGGCAGCTCCTGGGGGAGGTGACTGCAGCCTCTAGGGCGAGGATTCTTGGTGTGTCCCGAGCATCCCTGGTTCAAGCCTGCAACACAGAAGGAGCTGGCATTAGCATGAATCAGATCCCGGGAGCTTGCCTTGTCCAGAACGCTCTCTTTGGGTTTGTGAAAACCATAAGTAATTTGTATTTTGCATTGTACAACTTTATGTCTTTTATCCTTATTCTTTTTTCAAATATGAAATTGTGAGGAACTAACATGATATAGAATTGTAGAATGTGGAAAATAAAAATCTCCCACATTTTTCACTCCTCTGATTTTCCAAAACAAACAACATTCTGAAGTAAGCTTTTGAATATCTTATATCATAATTTTAAAAATAGTTTATAATTTTAATTCAAAGGCCATATATTTATGAAAGAATAAATGTAACACATGTGTAAATTATGACACATAGTGATGAAATCAATATCAGCAACAAACAACTGTTTACCTTAGAAAAAGAACTGATGAAATCAATACTATTGAAGCTTTCTGAATGCTTTTCCCAGTTTATCTCTTTAGTTTCCCCTCACAAGTAATTATTATTCTGAGCTCTGTTTTTCGTACAACTTAAATGTTCTTCTTTATAGTTTTTACCAGAATAATATATTATTTCCTAAATAATACATTGCTTTTTTTTTTTTAACATAATAGTATCATACGGGAGGTATTCTGCTATAATGGTATTTTCACCTAAAGAGATATCTGTAAGATTTATTCACATTTTGTGGCAGCAGTCATCTATTAATTTTTATTATTTTTATAGTTTTCTACTGTGAGAGTATACATCAGTTTCATTAGTCATTCTCCAGGTGATAGTGAGACTGTTTGGTTTCCACAAATGGCCAGAATTGACTAAATGGTTGTCCCACGGAGGTTGGGAAATCTTTGATTCCTATATTTTTTAAAGGAGAAGTCTGGGCTCCAGTGTGTAGGAACCTGTAAGGGTCCAGGGGACCCTTTCAAGGATCATGGAAAAGTCCTCGGGACAATTTCCACTGCTTTTGAGATCAACAGTTTCACTCTCAACGCCAGTTTGTCCTTTACATGTTTTCCTTCCGTCGACTGCAAGTATTTTCATTTTGTCTCTGAAGTTGTGGAAACCACTGATAGGAAAAAGCAGAGCTGGTTTACCTAGCCAGGCAGACCTCTGCCAGGGGCATCCCAGCTTGAGAGCACTGCCTGGGGTCCATGAGACACCCCAGAAACCAAAGTGCTCAACAAGACACCAGAGAAGTGGCAGGTGTGACGGTTGTGGTGGAGGACCAGGGGTCCCGTCAACTGTGCCCGGGTCCAGAATGATGCTGGTGCAGCCCTTCTTGTTCTGAATCCCCGCCTCCTTGGCCTGCATCCTGCAACTCTGCAGTGAAGTACCTCATCTTTACACTCTGCTCCTACCTGTGACACAGGGCTCTTGCAGCCACAGCTTATGGTTCACTGGCTCTTCCCCCAGCTACTGCTATCCTAGCCCAACAATCCTCTGGTTCCTTCTAAGGAGCAAGGGTTAGACAGGAGCCATGCAGGTGGAGGTCAGCCAGGTGAAAAAAGTGCATTGTCCAGCTCATCACAGATCCAGTTTCTTCACTTAGACTGGCACTGCAGTTTCCTCAACTCAGGACACTGCTCTTCATCACCTCTCCCCTATTCTTCATTCACGTCCTGCCTCACTCACACATTACAACTCCAATTTCTAAGCAGATGACATGAAATAAATCTTAGGGTAGGAAAAGGAAAACCATCTTTGGAGCAGGTGTGATTTAGAAAAGGGAAGGGCTGTCACTGAAAAGAAGCACAACTTGGAGATATCTGCCCATTTTACAGGTTTGAAGACAAAGCAATGCTTGTAAAAGAAGGGCAAAAATTTTCTTTGGGAGATAATGTACTTTCATATACGCGTGTCAGCGACTTCAGTCAAAGTAACATGATCTAAAGTAAGGGTTTCTCGACCTCCGCATATTGACGTTTAGATAAGTCTCTGTTGTGAGGCTGTCCTGTGCATTGCAGGGTGTTTGGCAGCTTCTCTGACCTGTGCCCACTTGATACCAGTAGAACTGCCTAGTTGTGACAACCAAGAATGTCCCCAGATATTGCCAAATGTGCCCCAGGCAGGGGGCTATATCACCTCCAGCTGAGAATTGCTGATCTAAAACTGTAAGTTTCTCTGTTCCATCCTGTAGCTGCCTCATTTGTAGTAATTCTCCCACATTCTTCTAAGTTTCCCCCAATTTTCAAGGAATCCGGTTTGGCTGCCCTTGAAGGACATCTGGCGTCTGGAAGAGGCAGGCAGGTGACGTCACCTGTCTTGCTGCAGCCTGGGGAGGGGACCACCCCCTTGTGCTCCTTCAGTGCTGACCGCTCAGCCTTCACCTGCCATCGGCTTTGTAAACATGGTGGCCCCTCCCTTCATCCTTTCCGTCCCTCCATATCCCAAGCTTTCATTCTGGGGCTTCTTAGTTCCAGTTAACAGCCCCTTCCTGTGTATCTCAGCACACATCCATCCAGTCTTGCGGTGTCTCCTTTTGCTGTTTCGCTTGAGAACTTGTAGTAGAAGTTTAGTGTGGTCCCAGCCCTCATGTCACACATTCACCTAACAAGAAGGAAGCAGAGCCGTAGGATGCAGGAAGCCCCCCGTGGGGCTGGGCATCAGTGAGGGAGGGAGACCCTTCTCCGAGCTGGGATTAGCTGATGGCTAAGCCTGGGGGGACCACAGTTTCTCCTCATAATTGAGGCTTTCCTCTCTATGTCCACCTCCTTCCTGGTGTGGGTTCAGGTGCTTTAGGCTCAAGGCTGGGAACAAAGAGGTTCAGGAAAGAGGAGAGAAAGGAACTAAGTCAACTGGATGAGTGAATCGCTATTTTAACACCTCAAACCTTTTCCACAGATAGTCTCTTTCAGTACTGCTTGGTGACAGGTTGTGATACAAAGAGGAAAAGACAGCAGAGCAGGGTCAGGGGACTGGCAGTGCGATAAGGCTGGATCCCCTGAGCCTCCCAGCTCCTACCCATCTGCAGTGAGAACCCTTGGAGATGCAGGAACTGCCCTAGACACCAGTAATGATGAAGGAAAGTGATACAGCCAGGTATGAAGACATGATGGTTCAGTTTGGTTGGTAGAAACATCTTTCAGGAGCAAAAGGACAGGAGGAAGGAGCTTGGATGGTGAGGGCTGACCTTGCAAATCTTCAGGTGATGTGTGCTCTCCTCAAATGAGGAGCCAAGTGTGGGGAGATGGCCACGGAGGGCACTCAGAGACCACAATCAGTGTGCCTGATCCTTGGGTGGGGGATGAAACCTCAGGAGGGAGAGAAAGGATGCGCGGAGGACTCCAGGCAAGATTCGGAGGCTCTCCCTTTCTCAGTGAGGATGCCCGGGGCGCAAGGCCAGGATGGGGAAGAAGGGACCAGGTGCTCTGGGTGGGACTGTGGGGCCGAGGAGAGGCGCTCGCCGAAACCACACACTTCCTTACATTCCATAGCAAAGTAATCCGTATGGGGATATAAAGAAGCATGTGGCCTTGGGAAGCAGTTTTGGCCCCTGCCTGCTTCCTCCATAGTCTGGATGCAGCCCCACATCTCAGATGGGGGCCCCTCCCACTCTCTTCCTCCTCTAGGTGGGGAAGCTTGGAGGGCAGCGCTTCCGGTACCTCACGCCATCACCCCAGCATTCTCCTCAAGCCGTCCTGCAACACATCTGTTGTGAGGCATAGGGGTGCTTTGGGGTGGGGTGGGGGTCGAGCCCTTGCTCTCCTGTTTGCTCAGGAAAAAATGGCACCCAAGTTTCTCTAGCTTATTTTCATTTAGTTATAATGTATCAAAATTTTTATTATTACTATTCACTAATTTGCCTTGGTTTTATACCTGTCTCTTATACACATCTAGGAGGTATTCTGCTATAATGGTATTTTCACCTAAAGAGATATCTGTAAGATTTATTCACATTTTGTGGCAGCAGTCATCTATTAATTTTTATTATTTTTATAGTTTTCTACTGTGAGAGTATACATCAGTTTCATTAGTCATTCTCCAGGTGATAGACAGTGAGACTGTTTGGTTTCCACAAATGGCCAGAATTGACTAAATGGTTGTCCCACGGAGGTTGGGAAATCTTTGATTCCTATATTTTTTAAAGGAGAAGTCTGGGCTCCAGTGTGTAGGAACCTGTAAGCTGACCTTGCAAAGGAGAAGCAACCCTGACCAGTTCCAAACATCTGATGGCCCAGAAATCTGGTAAAAACTGCTCTTCAGGTGATTCTGATGCAGCTAAAGTCTGAGAACCACTGGGTGAGCAGAGGTACCCACTGGTTTCCCTGTATTTCTGGGAAAGTGTGGCCAAGGGGTCAAGGAGGATATCTTCCCCAGGAAGGTGGCCTGGCTATCTTCATCATACATTTGAGCAGGTGAGGGAAGAGATGAGAAGAAAGGATATTTTGAATGGTGCTGGGAAATTGCTCTTGGGGGTGGGCTTGCCAGCCCTTTTATATCCTCTCCCTGATGAAGGGAGTGAAACGAAGCAGAAAGCCTGTGGCCTTGGAGTCATACTTACCTGGGATCAGATCCCATGGATGCCTCCTGGCTCTCTTGCTTTTCAGAAGTTAAACCTCAATTTATGCCTCTGTGCAGTTGGGGGAGCATACCTACCACAACGACTTGTTGTAAGTCTTAGTGGAAACAAAGGAAAGGGGTCCAGAGGACCCTTTCAGGGATCATGGGAAAGTCCTTGGGACAATTCCCACTGCTTTTGAGATCAACAGTTTCACTCTCAACGCCAGTTTGTCCTTTACATGTTTCCCTTCCGTCGACTGCAAGTATTTTCATTTTGTCTCTGAAGTTGTGGAAACCTCTGATGGGAAAAAGCAGAGCTGGTTTACCTAGCCAAGCAGACCTCTGCCAGGGGCACCCCAGCTTGAGAGCACTGCCTGGGGTCAATAAGACACCCCAAAAACCAAAGTGCTCAACAAGACACCAGAGAAGTGGCAGGTGTGACGGTTGTGGTGGAGGACCAGGGGTCCCGTCAACTGTGCCCGGGTCCAGAGTGGTGCTGGTGCAGCCCTTCTTGTTCTGAATCCCCGCCTCCTTGGCCTGCATCCTGCAACTCTGCAGTGAAGTACCTCATCTTTACACTCTGCTCCTACCTGTGACACAGGGCTCTTGCAGCCACAGCTTATGGTTCACTAGCTCTTCCCTGGGCTACTGCTATCCTAGCCCAACAATCCTCTGCTTCCTTCTAAGGAGCAAGGGTTAGACAGGAGCCATGCAGGTGGAGGTCAGCCAGGTGAAAAAAATGCCTTGTCCAGCTCATCAGTCAAGCCCCTGGCACTGCAGTTTCCTCAACTCAGGACACTGCTCTTCATCACCTCTCCCCTATTCTTCATTCACGTCCTGCCTCACTCACACATTACAACCCCAATTTCTAAGCAGATGACATGAAATAAATCTTAGGGTAGGAAAAGGAAAACTATCTTTGGAGCAGGTGTAATTTAGAAAAGGGAAGGGCTATCACTGAAAAGAAGCACAACTTGGAGGTATCTGCCCATTTTACAGGTTTGAAGACAAAGCAATGCTTGTAAAAGAAGGGCAAAAATTTTCTTTGGGAGATAATGTACTTTCATATACGCATGTCAGCGACTTCAGTCAAAGTAACATGATCTAAAGTAAGGGTTTCTCGACCTCGGCATATTGACGTTTAGATAAGTCTCTGTTGTGAGGCTGTCCTGTGCATTGCAGGGTGTTTGGCAGCTTCTCTGACCTGTGCCCACTTGATACCAGTAGAACCGCCTAGTTGTGACAACCAAGAATGTCCCCAGATATTGCCAAATGTGCCCCAGGCAGGGGTTTATATCACCTCCAGCTGAGAATTGCTGATCTAAAACTGTAAGTTTCTCTGTTCCACCCTGTAGCTGCCTCATTTGTAGTAATTCTCCCACATTCTTCTAAGTTTCCCCCAATTTTCAAGGAATCCGGTTTGGCTGCCCTTGAAGGACATCTGGCGTCTGGAAGAGGCAGGCAGGTGACGTCACCTGTCTTGCTGCAGCCTGGGGAGGGGACCAGCCCCTTGTGCTCCTTCAGTGCTGACCGCTCAGCCTTCACCTGCCATCGGCTTTGTAAACATGGTGGCCCCTCCCTTCATCCTTTCCGTCCCTCCATATCCCAAGCTTTCATTCTGGGGCTTCTTAGTTCCAGTTAACAGCCCCTTCCTGTGTATCTCAGCACACATCCATCCAGTCTTGCGGTGTCTCCTTTTGCTATATATCACCTCCAGCTGAGAATTGCTGATCTAAAACTGTAAGTTTCTCTGTTCCATCCTGTAGCTGCCTCATTTGTAGTAATTCTCCCACATTCTTCTAAGTTTCCCCCAATTTTCAAGGAATCCGGTTTGGCTGCCCTTCAAGGACATCTGGCGTCTGGAAGAGGCAGGCAGGTGACGTCACCTGTCTTGCTGCAGCCTGGGGAGGGGACCACCCCCTTGTGCTCCTTCAGTGCTGACCGCTCAGCCTTCACCTGCCATCGGCTTTGTAAACATGGTGGCCCCTCCCTTCATCCTTTCCGTCCCTCCATATCCCAAGCTTTCATTCTGGGGCTTCTTAGTTCCAGTTAACAGCCCCTTCCTGTGTATCTCAGCACACATCCATCCAGTCTTGCGGTGTCTCCTTTTGCTGTTTTGCTTGAGAACTTGTAGTAGAAGTTTAGTGTGGTCCCAGCCCTCATGTCACACATTCACCTAACAAGAAGGAAGCAGAGCCGTAGGATGCAGGAAGCCCCCCGTGGGGCTGGGCATCAGTGAGGGAGGGAGACCCTTCTCCGAGCTGGGATTAGCTGATGGCTAAGCCTGGGGGGACCACAGTTTCTCCTCATAATTGAGGCTTTCCTCTCTATGTCCACCTCCTTCCTGGTGTGGGTTCAGGTGCTTTAGGCTCAAGGCTGGGAACAAAGAGGTTCAGGAAAGAGGAGAGAAAGGAACTAAGTCAACTGGATGAGTGAATCGCTATTTTAACACCTCAAACCTTTTCCACAGATAGTCTCTTTCAGTACTGCTTGGTGACAGGTTGTGATACAAAGAGGAAAAGACAGCAGAGCAGGGTCAGGGGACTGGCAGTGCGATAAGGCTGGATCCCCTGAGCCTCCCAGCTCCTACCCATCTGCAGTGAGAACCCTTGGAGATGCAGGAACTGCCCTAGACACCAGTAATGATGAAGGAAAGTGATACAGCCAGGTATGAAGACATGATGGTTCAGTTTGGTTGGTAGAAACATCTTTCAGGAGCAAAAGGACAGGAGGAAGGAGCTTGGATGGTGAGGGCTGACCTTGCAAATCTTCAGGTGATGTGTGCTCTCCTCAAATGAGGAGCCAAGTGTGGGGAGATGGCCACGGAGGGCACTCAGAGACCACAATCAGTGTGCCTGATCCTTGGGTGGGGGATGAAACCTCAGGAGGGAGAGAAAGGATGCGCGGAGGACTCCAGGCAAGATTCGGAGGCTCTCCCTTTCTCAGTGAGGATGCCCGGGGCGCAAGGCCAGGATGGGGAAGAAGGGACCAGGTGCTCTGGGTGGGACTGTGGGGCCGAGGAGAGGCGCTCGCCGAAACCACACACTTCCTTACATTCCATAGCAAAGTAATCCGTATGGGGATATAAAGAAGCATGTGGCCTTGGGAAGCAGTTTTGGCCCCTGCCTGCTTCCTCCATCGTCTGGATGCAGCCCCACATCTCAGATGGGGGCCCCTCCCACTCTCTTCCTCCTCTAGGTGGGGAAGCTTGGAGGGCAGCGCTTCCGGTACCTCACGCCATCACCCCAGCATTCTCCTCAAGCCGTCCTGCAACACATCTGTTGTGAGGCATAGGGGTGCTTTGGGGTGGGGTGGGGGTCGAGCCCTTGCTCTCCTGTTTGCTCAGGAAAAAATGGCACCCAAGTTTCTCTAGCTTATTTTCATTTAGTTATAATGTATCAAAATTTTTATTATTACTATTCACTAATTTGCCTTGGTTTTATACC
>SJYC01150047.1:0-18661 GCA_006408675.1 Madoqua kirkii
CAGGAGGAAGGAGCTTGGATGGTGAGGGCTGACCTTGCAAATCTTCAGGTGATGTGTGCTCTCCTCAAATGAGGAGCCAAGTGTGGGGAGACGGCCATGAAGGGCACTCAGAGACCACAATCAGTGTGCCTGATCCTTGGGTGGGGGATGAAACCTCAGGAGGGAGAGAAAGGATGCGCGGAGGACTCCAGGCAAGATTCGGAGGCTCTCCCTTTCTCAGTGAGGATGCCCGGGGCGCAAGGCCAGGATGGGGAAGAAGGGACCAGGTGCTCTGGGTGGGACTGTGGGGCCGAGGAGAGGCGCTCGCCGAAACCACACACTTCCTTACATTCCATAGCAAAGTAATCCGTATGGGGATATAAAGAAGCATGTGGCCTTGGGAAGCAGTTTTGGCCCCTGCCTGCTTCCTCCATAGTCTGGATGCAGCCCCACATCTCAGATGGGGGCCCCTCCCACTCTCTTCCTCCTCTAGGTGGGGAAGCTTGGAGGGCAGCGCTTCCGGTACCTCACGCCATCACCCCAGCATTCTCCTCAAGCCGTCCTGCAACACATCTGTTGTGAGGCATAGGGGTGCTTTGGGGTGGGGTGGGGGTCGAGCCCTTGCTCTCCTGTTTGCTCAGGAAAAAATGGCACCCAAGTTTCTCTAGCTTATTTTCATTTAGTTATAATGTATCAAAATTTTTATTATTACTATTCACTAATTTGCCTTGGTTTTATACAGGTCAGTATGATTCTGTTTTAACGTTTGGAATCCTGTGAAGGAAAATTAGAAAGAGAAAGAGAGGGAGAGAGAAAAAGCGGGCGACAGAGAGCATCCCACAGAGATGCTGTTTCTCACATGCGCAGTGAAGGACCCCTGCTTGGACCGTACCAGGCCTTCCTGCGCTTCCTCCTGTATGTCTGTCGTGGGCGCAGTTGATAGGCTGCAGCTGCCACGCAGCATTCCGAGCACCATTGTGGAGCAGATTCTGCTCCCCCTCACTCATCACCTGCCCTACAATCTGAGAGGCCCAAGCTGCAGAAAAGTGAGGAACGCTGGCAGCTGGGGAGTCATCCACACTCTGGACAGGCCACCCCTGCTGAAGGGTGATGGGGTTTTTCAGCTTCAGAAGATCTAATACTCTGCCAGGAATCAGAGAGGATGCAGAGGGAAGAATTGTGCCCCAAAGAAGGTTTGGGCCTCACAGTGTTGACAAGGGCAACCAATGAAATCTATGCTTGGACCCTACCAGGCCTTCCTGCGCTTCCTCCTGTATGTCTGTCGTGGGCGCAGTTGATGGGCTGCAGCTGCCACGCAGCATTCCGAGCACCATTGTGGAGCAGATTCTGCTCCCCCTCGCTCATCACCTGCCCTACAATCTGAGAGGACCAAGCTGCAGAAAAGTGAGGAACGCTGGCAGCTGGGGAGTCATCCAAACTCTGGACAGGCCACCCCTGCTGAAGGGTGATGGTGTTTTTCAGCTTCAGAAGATCTAATACTCTGCCAGGAATCAGAGAGGATGCAGAGGGAAGAATTGTGCCCCAAAGAAGGTTTGGGCCTCACAGTGTTGACAAGGGCAACCAATGAAATCTAGTAAAAGTAACACAAATAAGAACAAAAATGTTTTCCAGCATGGTCTCTATGACAGAGACGATTCTTGGTGCTCTGACAAGTTCCTTGAATCCTCCCTACTCTATGAAATAGCTGTTACCTTCATCTGGTTTTAGAGATTGGGGTTGTAGAAATGAATCTGTTCACACATATGTAAATGGTAAGCCCTTAAAAAAGTGAATCAGGTTGGAAAGACAGTCTTGGATCTACTTGTGGAGACAGGCTTGGAAGTTGGGAATTCAATGGGAAGCAAGGGAAGAAAATGTCTATAGGTTTTATACTCTGTGAACATTGATTCCTCTGCAGCTGTACCCTTGAGGTGTGGCTTATGTACCACACTTTTTCTCAGGAAAATGACACCACAATCAAAATCTTTATGGCTGATCTCAGGAATTATCCAATAACTCATTTAATCCAATCCAAGGGCTTATGAATCAGCTTCTGCTGTGAAAACAAAGTTGTCCCCCATAGTCAAATACAAACTTAGTGTGAGTGAGAATGTGGGACTGTTCTTTCTCCCCCAGGTTTGGGGGCTGTGGTCAATTAAAATAAGGGCTGGTGGGGGAGGAGAGAAGAGGGACCAATGAGAAGATGTAGCTGTGCCTTTGAGAAGATCAAAATGTCTCATCTCTTTCACCGAACCAGAGAACTCAGAGTTGATACAGGTTCATCTTAGCTGGTTAAATCCTTCACCTCTAGGTCTGCAATGCCCATGCATGGCATGTGCGTGCTTTTCAGGAATGAGGATTTGCATAAGTGAGAGAGATTGAGTTTTTTGGTCCTAAGAACTAGAAAGAGCCAGTTTTAAGGGACCTGTCCTTCATAAACCAGCTGAGGGCCAGAAGCTGATTAATTCATGTAAGGATGCAAAAAAAAAATTAATTTCCCAAGAAATGATGCCAGAAAACTAAGACCATGCTAACCATCCCTGGGGTGAGACTGTCTCTAGCATTTGGATGTGAATTATTTTGTCCTTTGGTCAAGCCTAACCTCATATGGTCAAAAGATTATTTAAAAGTTCCTTTCAAAATTTCAGAAAAAAAGACAACAATAAACTTTGAAGAACCAAATACTTGATTGTTTTGAGTCTTATCTTACTTTTCCATGTCATCTAACTTAAAATATCAGGAAGGAAATTCATGGAACAGATGTGGAAATGAAAGGAAAGGTAGGCTGGAAAAACAAAGCAAACAACTGCAATAAAATCAGAATCTTTCAGACCAGCATAAACGAGAGGAAAAATTCTAGGATAGGACTATAAAAACATGTTTCTGAGTTTTGCACAGGGCGAGGGACATTGATACGGCAATTGGCTTTAGGTCTTTTTCCCAGATTATTTTTTTGCTTCTTACCTGCCCAGATCTTCTGATTTTGGCTGGTGGTGTTAGTAGGAAGGATGGGGAGGGATGTTGTGTCACATGGCCACAAGTGTGCTCTATGATGTTGGTGAAATCACTACCCTTTCTCTTTCGTTCCTGTAAAAGTTGTATGACTCCATCTGCCTACCACAGTGTGGGTTAAAGATTAATGAGATAACACATGTGGAGGGTCTTGAGTTTCATAGAACAGGCTGATGGCCATATAAAATGTCACTCAACATGTTATTGAAAACAAGATTTATTTTCCCCTCCCTCTGCCCTGTAGTCAGTTGATCATAAGAGTTAAATTTCCCTTGTTCTTGAGAAACTCCATTTAAAAGCATTCAGAACGAAAGTAACACTCAAGGTAGCATGGAAAGCATAAGCAGAAATTACAGTTATTTCCTACTTCTTTCACCAATCAGGGCAGTATTCGAATATAAGTGTCTCAGAAACAACTTGAGAAGGAAAAGTGGTGGTTTCCCATGAATGGCCTCAGAAAGACTCTTGCATTTGGGCAAAATCAAGGATGAGCTAAAACAAGGAGAGGTCTGAATGACAGACAACGGAATCTTCAAGATTACTGATGGCAGAGGGGTGTAGGCAGGAAGAACCTGGCTTGGGCATCTGTGCATTCTGCCTCTGTGACTCTGAGCAAGCTCCTTAACCTCTCTGAGCCTGTTTCCTCATCTGTAAAGTGATTGTAATGCTACTGATTCAACAGGAGGCTTCAGTGAAATAGATGCATGCACAGTGCCATGAACCCAGTGTTAGAAGTCTAATAAATGGTTGCTATCACTTTGTTACTACTATTCAATATATTCTTTATTAATTAATATTAATATGGCAACAGAGACTACCCACTCCATGGAAGTCCTTATGTTTGGCCCATTTTAAAGAGTTTCATTCATGTGACAGTTGTACAAGGAGTGGTTCTAGGATATTTGTTGCTGCTGCTGCTGCTGCTAAGTCACTTCAGTCGTGTCCTACTCTGTGCGACCCCAGAGACGGCAGCCCACCAGGCTCCCCGGTCCCTGGGATTCTCCAAGCAAGAACACTGGAGTGGGTTGCCATTTCCTTCTCCAATGCATGAAAGTGAAAAGTGAAAGTGAAGTCGCTCAGTTGTGTCCAACTCTTAGCGACTCCATGGACTGCAGCCCACCAGACTCCTCTGTCCATGGGATTTTCCAGGTGAGATATTTGGGAAAGCTTAAATATTTTTTAAAAATATATCTTTCACAATTTTGGTTTCCCTTATTTGAAAAAATCCCATTTGTAATAATTTCATGTCTGAAAAAGATTTGTTAAGGGAGGAATTCATCAGTATCATATTTGACAAGAATCAATAGAGGTTCTGTATATACAGAGCTCCAGTCTCATTTTCAAGACTTTTAGGAAAAGACATGAATGGTGAGATACTCAGACTGTCCCCTTATCCATCTTAAGGCCTTGTCCTCTGATGACAGAGCTGACCCTACCTAGTTAGTCCTTTGCTGGATGAAGAGAAAGCAAGACTGCAGGAAAATCACCCCCATTTCACTCTCTGAATTTCAAGTAGAAGCATCTTAGTTTTCTCTCTCCCTTCTCTGCCCCATAGAAAGGCCTGATAAAACTTTCTTACAATAGAACCCCAAAGTTGATGCTTTTATGGGGATTAGGATCCTTCTGGTGTCTGCAGGAGGAACAGTCCACACAGACACATCTACCCTGGGAGTCTGAGCTCTTGTGATCTGTACTGGAATCACTGCCAGTGTGCTTGGTGGCTGCCATGAAACAGAAGCTATTCTGGAGTTCACTGAGGCTCAAGCCAAATTATTTGGGGCCTACCATCATCTGACTGAGGGGGTAGGAAATAAAGCAGTGGCCCCTCCTTTTAAGGCAAGCCTCGGTTAATGTGTGGAGACAGAACCTTATTTTTCCAAAGGCTCAGCCAGACATCTTGCTATTTTTAGAGGACTGGTCCTGAATGTTGATTCCATCCTGGGCATGAGCCTGATTTTAACTTTCCAGGGCCAGCCAAGGGAAAGGGCAGCTTCCAAACCCACCTTCTCTCCCTGTAGGCGCCCTGCCACTTCTCTCGGTGGTATTTCACCATCACTGCCATGCTCACCCTGTTTCTCATCAGAGCTGGAGGGCTGAACTGGTACTTCGGAGGAGGCTGGGGCAAGGGGACGAGGAGAGAGAGCCAGCATGAGACTAAGTCACTTACTTCTTTATGCTTCCAGCCATTCTGTGAAGTACCTTTCCTTACACAGGATGAAACTCACTCCAGCAGGTTCGATAACCTGGAGGCAAGGAGTGGTTAGGAAACACCCACATCACACAGCTGATAAATATCTAACCTAGGACTTGAAGGACCTCTTTGACCCAAAGCACGCATTCATTTCTTGTCCTGTACAGAGCTGGAGGGCTGAACTGGTATTTCGGAGGAGGCTGGGGCAAGGGGACGAGGAGAGAGAGCCAGCATGAGACTAAGTCACTTACTTCTTTATGCTTCCAGCCATTCTGTGAAGTACCTTTCCTTACACAGGATGAAACTCACTCCAGCAGGTTCGATAACCTGGAGGCAAGGAGTGGTTAGGAAACACCCACATCACACAGCTGATAAATATCTAACCTAGGACTTGAAGGACCTCTTTGACCCAAAGCACGCATTCATTTCTTGTCCTGTATATCCCAGCCTCATCTGAGCCTAGAGCCATAGAGGCCCCTCTTCCCAACACAGAGGCACCATGTTCTCAACAACCCAGAGCCACAGAATCAGAATCTCCTGGGACTGGCCTGGCATTCACATTTTAAACAAGATTCTTCTAGAGGACTTCTAGGCTCTGCAAGTTTGGGAAAGAACAGCTCTGGGAGAGCTGCTTTCAAACTTAGAGAGAACATCAGAATCATAAGGGAGCTTGTTAAAAATGCAGATTCTTCTGTCTTGCCCTCCAAACTCCTGAGAGAAGCTAGGGAGCCGGGGCTCAGATATCTGCATTTTTGCAACTGTTCTCAAATGATTCTGCTGAAAGTGGGCAGAAGACTTTGAAAAACAGGGGCCTAATAATAAATAAGAAAGAGAGAAGTAGATACTAAAGTAATGAAATCATTTAATACTGGAAAGGACTTATTTGACAGCAGTCCAAGGAAAATTATTTAGTTTGGATTTAAGGAAGAGTTTCTTGCAGACATGACGACAAATGGGTGACCTCTTTCTACTATGTGAACAGTGAACGTATTAGTAGCAGAAAGGGGAGCAGGCACGGTGGTCCACACCTGGCCACTGACATCTGATCTTTTCCATGTTCCTGAATCTCAACTTCTACCTGGAATGTTCTTTTCCCTTTGTTCTTTTCCCTCTAGTTAAAGTTTCTCTCAAATCTCAGTTCAAAAGATCCTTGTTCTCCCAGTTTCCCCTCTTCTTCTTTGTTTCTATTTGCACCTGTCATTGGGCGTGCATCACATCTCACCCTGCTGTTGGATTCCTTGGGTTCCTGTAATGCACACGTTTCCTCACAAATAGGGCTAGGCTGAAGGCCTTTTGCTCAGTAAGGGTGGAGGAGATCAAGCCATCACCACTGCTACTCTTCCTATGTAAGTGTTCTCAGCACTGTAACAAGCAACTTATATTAAATATTCCTATTTTGCTGATGAAGGACACAAGGCACTGACTGAGAGATGGTTGTTTGTGAAGGGGTCTCTTTTAGAAGTGTGGCTCAGAGGTTAAAGCATCTGCCTGCAATGTAGGAGACCTGGGTTCGATCCCTGGGTTGGGAAGATCCCCTGGAGAAGGAAATGGCAACCCACTCCAGTATTCTTGCTTGGAGAATCTCATGGACAGAGGAGCCTGGTAGGCTACAGTCCATGGGGTTGCAAAGAGTTGGACACGACTGAGCGATTTCACTTGCTAGCGCTAGAGGCAACCAGTCCTGCCTGTAAGGAGAGCTGAGCTCTGTGTTAAGGAAGTGAAGTGAAGTTGCTCAGTCGTGTCCAATTCTTTGTGACCCCCTGGACTGTAGCCTACAAGGCTCCTCCGGAAAGAGCAATTTAAAAAACTTTAAGCTTTGAATTTGGTATAACAAAGTCCCCTGGAGGGCTGGCTAAGGCACAGAATGCCGGCTCCACCCCAGGAGTGCCTGACTCAGTAGGTCTGGAAGTGAAAGAAAGTGAAAGTTGCTCATTCTTGTCTGACTCTTTGTGGTCCCATAGACTATACAGTCCATGGAATTCTCCAGGCCAGAATACTGGAGTGGGTAGCCTTTCCCTTCTCCATGGGATCTTCCCAACCCAGGTCTCCCACATTTCAGGCACTCTTTACTGTCTGAGCCGCCAGGGAAGCCCAAGAATACTGGAGTGGGTGGCCTATCCCTTCTCCAGGGGATCTTCCCAACCCAAGGATAGAACCCAGGTCTCCCACATTACAGGCAGACCAGCTGAGCTATGCCTGGGAGGCAGTTAAGTCTGGAGTGGGATCCAAGACTTGGCATCTCTCACAGGCTCCGGGGTGATTCTGATGCTGCTGGTCTGGGAACCACACTTGGGGGAGCCATTGCTCTAGTTCAATAGTGCTTGAACAATTCAAGGGCAAAGAATCAGCCCTTACATTCCGAACTTTCTAAAAACGAGGAGGAGAGGAAGAGGAGTAAAGCCATACAGAAGCCAGGAAGGCGTGAGCTCCATTCAGGGGTGCGGTTAAAGGAGCTTTCACCAGTGAGGGTGCAGAGAGACACGCAACACTCCAAAGACAGAAGCCCAGTCTATGAAGTTACTGACTAAAAGAGTTTCAGCTTGAGGGGTTGTACACAACTGAGGGCCATTTCTTTGGCTCCCAGTTCTTACGAATAAACTTCAAATGGGGTTTGCTAAAGAATGGATATAAAATGAGGTGGACATTTTTCTTCAGAAGCTATCTCAGCAGAGGTCCACTGACATATGACCTTACATTGTGCTTGCAGAGGGATTATAATGATAACATAGCACAATAATACAGAATATTGATAAACCTCTGTAGCTCCAAAATCTCTCACTTTTTTTTTTTTTAAGTGCACCTGTTAAATTGAGTGAAGATCAAGAATTGCTTAAGATCCAGGGAACATATTAGAGAATCTGGTTCTTGTCCTAGTTTTCCAAAGAAGTACATTGCTCAGGGACTTCTCAGTTTTTTAATAAGATGTAACACTTCATAACGTCTTAGTGGGGACGTCTGTGGGGTCATCGGAAGAAAATGCTCCCATTTAGTGATTATTTGAGATACATGACAGATTAGAACTGCCTTTGCATTGCTTTGAAGAACATTTCAACATACATTCAAAATAACCAAGGCACTGAAAGGGCAAGAGGCCAGTTCAAGGTCACAAGGTCCGAGTCTCTTTCATCCCATTCCCAAGTCTACCTCTTCTTTAGGCCATGGAGCAGCCCCTAGGTGACTGTGGAATCTCTACCCTCTTCATCAACTGTCTTTTCCACCCACCCTCCTTCCCCTCTGCTTTTGCCTCAAGCCCCAGCACACAGAATTGGGTTCCCTGTCGGGACCCAGCCGACAGGTCACTCCCACACACCAATCATGTGGGCTGGGGCGATTTCTCTCCTCCAATTCCCCTGGCCTGGCTCTGCCTGATGGAGCTGGATTCCAGCGATGTCCTCCCCCGCCCCTGTGGGATGCAGACGTGAAGCTTCACCTGCTTCTGGAGACACCGTGGAGCTGGCTTCAGATGACAGAAACAGGCTTCCCCAAAATGCACAAAGAGAGAAAGACAGATGGCCCAGGCAGGAACGGCCGGAGGACAGTTAGAGGAGAAAGCCCTCCCCTCCCCCACCACCCGCGGGAGCAGCTCTGGACCTACCTGGGGAAAAGTTGCCGCCTGGTCCCTCCTCTGTCTGCCTTCTTCCCTGGCAGGCTCCAGCCCCGTGGAGGTGTTTGGAGCGTGGATTTTTTTTTTTTTTCCCCAGAGCTAGCAGTGTTGGCTTGCATTTCTATGCCTTCCTGTCAGAATTCTCTCAAGGAAACAGCAGCTGGGTGAGCTCAGAAATGTCAGTCAGACTCTTGGCCTAGTTTGGGGCCTTGAAGATTCTTGCAGAAAGTTAAAAAGGTTTCTGGGCCAGTGTCTCCTCTGGGTTTTCCGTCTCCTGCTTCTCACCTTTTCCATCTTCTATTTTATTTATTTATTTATTTTTCATGTTTACCTCAGGAGCCGGCTACTTACATCGCCTGCCTCTGTCTTTCTGATGGTGCCCTTTGGAGTCTGGCTATGGCGCTTCTCCCAGTCAGCCAAACTGCCTGGTGATTTTCTAAGCATCTAGCTTGTGCACTTACTCCCTAATTTTGTCTCCTTACTTGTTCCCTTTTCCTGTCTCCTCCTTTTCTCCTCACGCATATCTTTTTAATCATCATCTCTCCTTATTTGTGTCAGGTCCGCTCCCTGGTCCTTTATCCCTTTCGTTCTTTTTTTTTTTTTTTTTTTTCCCCTCTGATTGTGTCCTGCCTAGCTCTGCTGCCCCCTCTCCACCTGTTCCCCGGGCAGGCCCGCTCTCCGCTTCTTCGTCTCTGCCCTCAGAAGGCCAGCCCCTGCCTTTTGTACCCTCCAGCCCTCTGCCCACCCCCAGCACGCTCTCCCACCTGTTTGTGTCTTTTAAGGCCTTGGTCATGTCCGTGCCTTATGTCCACCTCAATCACTGCAGTGACGGGCCTCTGAAAGCTGTTAAATGACACCTCTTCAGCTGTCCCCTCGCAAGGAGAAATGCCCTTTGCTAAACCCTTTCTCACACAGACCAGTCTATAGTCATGCTTCCGTTTATGGAATACCCTGAAATGAGGCATCTATTATTTTCAAGAGTACAGAACAGAAATTTATTTCAAGTGAATGAATCTCCATCTCTCGGCACGAGGTTTCTTTGAAGTGATGTTAATATATAGCTTTGCTGGTGGCTCAGATGGTAAAGAATCCACCTACAATGCAGGAAACCTGGGCTCGATCCCTGGGTTGGGAAGATCCCCCACAGAAAGGAATGGCTAACCATCGAGCATTCTGGCCTGGAGAATTCTGTAAGCAGAGGAATCTAGCAGGCTACAGTCCATAGGGTTACAAAGAGTCAGACAGGACTGAGCGACTTTCACTTGACTAATATGTAACACCTCGGATACAGTCCTTTTAGCATGTCTCAATTTTGCTCACTTTTTGAACCAGAGAGTGTTCCTAGTGGACTTATGGAAAACGTGGCTAGCTGGGGACTTGAGAAGATGCTCGGTTGTGTATATTTAGTATGTTTGTATGTGTGTGTGTGTATGTTTGTATATGTGCTCAGTTGCTCAGTTGTGTCAGACTCTGCGATCCCGTGGACTGTAGCCCACCAGACTCCTCTGTCCATGGGATTCTCCAGGCAAGAATACTGGAGTCGGTTGCCATTTCCTACTCCAGGGGACCTTCCAGGCCCAGAGATTGAACCCATGTCTCTTGTGTCTCCTGCACTGGCAGGCAGATTCTTTACCACTAATGCCGCCTGGGAGGCCCCATGTTTAGGGGTAGTGCCTGCCAAACTGCAGCGTAACATAGAAGGCACTGGAATCCTAAACAAAAAGTCTACATTCCTTGACTTGAAAGACTTAAACAGTTTCTTTTGAGGATAGGGCGTGTATCTGGAAAAATAAGTATATGAAAAATATGATGATTGCAAACTGATAGTACAGTGAACAGTGCTATTGGCATTCAGATACAAGGAATGATGAGTGGGGGCAAGGTTGGGAAAGCTTCCTTGAGGATGTTAGGTTTCACCTGGGTCCTGAAGGTAGGGGGTCTGACATACCTGGAGAGATGAGGGAGGGACTTTCCCAGGTGGGTGAATATTTGAGCAGATGCCTGGAAGCAGATATGTACAAAGAATGCTCAGGAAATCCTGATTAACCTGTGGCCAGATCCAGGACTTTGTAAAGGGTTAGCCTATGGTGCAGTCTTGGACACAGAGCCCATATACTCATAGTGGGAGATTTCTATTTCTAAAAAAGAGTTCCTTTAGCCAACCCACACCTTGATGCTGCTAAGTCACTTCAGTCATGTCCGACTCTATGTGACACCATAGACGGCAGCCCACCAGGCTCCGCCATCCCTGGGATACTCCAGGCAAGAACACTGGAGTGGGTTGCCATTTCCTTCTCCAATGCATGAAAGTGAAGTCGTTCAGTCGTGTCCAACCCTCAGTGACCCCATGGACTGCAGCCCTCCAGGCTCCTCCATCCATGGGATTTTCCAGGCAAGAGTACTGGAGTGGGGTGCCATTGCCTTCTCCAACACCTTGATAGGTGCTTAATATTATTTATTTATTTATTTATTTTCTTCTGTTTTCTAGTGCCTTCATTTCAAAAGGAAAAAAAATGCTAGTGTTCTGATTTCTACAACTTAAGCATGTGTGGATTCTTTGAGAATTAACATCTGAAAAACCACAGTCTGAAATCTGTTGCTATTGAATACAGAGAGAAATGATTTCTTTCCAAAGTCCAAATATTAAGATACTATTTCTTATTTAATTCTGGCATTTGATATTGAAGGTCTGCTGTTATAAATGTAGACAACTGCTCATCCCACTCATTTTCAGTCTGTTCCCAGTTCTGTCTCCTTCACGAGCCTGCCCCAAACTCTAGTTAACACCAGTCTTTCCCCTTGCTAAAGGCTCAGATCCCAACTTGGTTGGGTTATGCATTTGTTATAGGGCTATATCTACTTTCTGTTTAAAAATTAATTAGTTAATTTTATTTGGGGCTATGCTAGGTTTCTGTGGCTGTGCGTGGGCTTTCTCTAGCTACTGTGAGTGGGGGCTACTCTTGGTTGCAATGTGTGGGATTTAACTGGTTTCTCTTGCAGAGCATAGGTTCTAGGATGCTCGGACTTCAGCTCAATAGTTGTGGCTCAAAGGCCCTAGACAGAGGGCTCGGTAGCTTCAGCAGGTGGGCTCTAGAGCAGTGGTTCAGTAGTTGTAGTTCACAGGCTTAGTTGCTCCGAGGCATGTGGGATCCTCCCGTACCAGGGATTGAACCTGTGTCCCCTGCATTGGCAGGCAGATTCTCAGACAGTGTCCAAGGAAGCCCAGGCCTATGTACAATTTAATGTGTCATTCAGTTCAGTTCAGTCGCTCAGTCATGTCTGACTGTTTGCTTCCCCATGAATCACAGCATGCCAGGCCTTCCTGTCCATCACCATCTCCCAGAGTTCACTCAAACTCATGTCCACTGAGTCGGTGATGCCATCCAGCCATCTCATCCTCTGTCGTCCCCTCTTCCTCCTGCCCCCAATCCCTCCCAGCAGCAGAGTCTTTTCCAACGAGTCAACTCTTTTCATGAGGTGGCCAAAGTACTGGAGTTTCAGCTTCAGCATCATTTTAAAATTTGTTTCACAAGTTTTTGTATGTGTATAAGTGTTGAATTTACAAGGTTATAAACTCCTTGAGGTCAAGTTTATACTTCTTCTCTTGACTCCAGCACAATGTAAGGCATACAGTGGGCTCCTAAAAATACAGTGGCACTTTACAACAAAATTTAAACCCATCGGCCACCCACCAATGGGAGCTAAGCATTTTTTTAGTGTTGTATAAATCTTTTAGCTCTTCTGAGATGTATCGAGTGCCAAAAGAGGGAAATGAACTTAACTGAATGATTTATCAGGATAGATGATTATACTTCACATTTTCAAGTCACACTTTCTTGTGAGCCTCAAAGACTGCTTGGAACAGGTAAGTCAGGTATAGATATTTGAATTTGGAAGATGAGTCATCAGAGGTACAAAGAAGGGTCTTACTGAGAGCTAGACAGCTAGCTACTGAAAACACTATTCTGAAATTCAAATCTTAGGACTCCCAATACATTTCTTTTTTTAAAACCTTAGGTTAGGAATTCTGATTTCCCTGGTAAAAAGCTACTTTGATTTCCCTAAACAGTCATTTAAACCTGATTGGTTTTAAAATTTTATTTTTTATTGAAGCATCATGACTTCCTAGGTGACTCAGTTGTAAAGAATCTGCCTGCCAATGCAAGTTTGATCCTAAGGTCAGGAAGATCCCCTTGAGTAGGAAATGGCAACCCACTCCAGGATTCTTGCCTGGAAAATCCCATGGACAGAGGAGCGTGGTGGGCTACAGTCCATGGGATTGCAAAAGAGTTCCACATGACTCAGCAACTGAGCGCATACATAGTTGATTTACAATGCTGTGGTAGTTTCTGGTGTACAGGCCAGTGATTTAGTTATATAAATCAGGTTGGTTTTTAACAAGGCAAATTGATGGGTGAAGTAGAAACAGTAATGAGGTGTGGGAGACTCTTCCTGAGCTCTTTCCTGGTGAAGTGCTCTTCCCTGTGGAAATCTCCAGAATCCAGGGAAATGGGAAATCTAGACCTGGTCTGAGCACAATTATCCTCAAGATTAACTATCTCATTTTGTCATTTCATTTAATATCTGAGGAATCCTATAGCACAGGGAAGTATAATCAGCATCTTGTGATAATCTATATTGGAAAAAGAACCAGAAAAAGAATCTACACACACACACACACACACACACACACACACACACACACATATATGTAAATGTGAGTTTCCCTAGGTGGCTCAGTGGTGAAGAATCTGCCTGCCAATGCAAGAGATGTGGGTTTCTATCCCTAGGTCAAGAAGATCTCCTGGAGAAGAAAATGGCAACCCACTCCAGGATTCTTGCCTGGGAAATCTCATGGACAGAGAAGCCTGGTGGTCTACAGTTCATGGGGTCACAAAAGAGTTGGACATGACTGAGCAACCAAGCAACAACGTGTAAATGTATTAAACATATATACACACACATATACATATATCTGAATCACTGTGCTGTATACTTGAAAATAATATAATATTGTAAATTTACTATACTTCAGTTAAAAAAAGGAAAAAAAATGCAAAGAATCCAAGATCCAAGTTGGCAAAGAGACTTTCCCTCATTCACCAAACTGGCATCCTCTGACCAGCTCTGTGCTCTTCGTATCATATGGTCAGTTGGCTCCTGTTGTTAAACAGCCCCTCAAAGGACCTTTTCCCCACCAAGGTGACCCCAGGACAAAGCAGTGATAGTGGAAGGACTCCTCAGGATGACTTCTTCATGGCTGTAGACAATCACCTAGAACCCCTCCAACAGCGAGCAGAAATTGGGAGTTGCGGGGAGAGGGGGAATCCTTTGTGGTGATGGGAATGCAGAAAATAGATTGTCCCATGTAGAACATGGGCTTCATGCTTTGTAGTAGGCTCAGCTACTGCATTTCATAAGGTGATAATAATAATAATGAAATCATGGGATGATAATAATAAATCCTTTGAGATGCTGCCAGAGTTGTGAATCGGAGGCTTTAGACACCAGTAGGCAGCTGCTTGGCTAAATGTGGCCCCCAGTTGTCAAGCAGAGACCCACCCCGATACGAGAGAAACAAATCAACAAGGATGTGCAGGGCACACACAAGGCAGAGCTGCTTGGAGGTGAAGGTTTCAGTGGAGACCCCATTTCTGCCCTTGAGACGTTGTCCAAATGGTCAAATTTGACTTGGGGGCATTAATGGCCCCAGGCACCTGTTTGCATGAATCAGAGATTGAATATCACATGCCCTGGTTGGTTATCCTCATTTCAACCAAATTGTTGACAGTTGCAAGCATTGTGAAGCTGGACACACCTGAAGGTAGTGTGAGCAGGAAGTTCCGCTAACTTTCTCCTTACCAGATGGTTTGGTTTCTTCAGAACTGGAAGGCAGGACTTTTTTTTACCTCCTGTGTGTGTGCCAGCAATCACTGACTCTTGTCTCAGTCTCCTCATTTGCAGACTAATGATATTAATAATAAGTAAACTACCTCCCTTATTTGGAGGATTGAATGAAGTAGCTTATTTGCTATGGATATCTCAGGTGGTGCTAGTGGTAAAGAATCCTTCTGCCAGTGCAGGATATGCGAGAGTCACAGTTTCAATCCTTGGGTTGGGAAGATCCTCTGGAGTAGGAAATGGCAACCCACTGCAGTATTCTTGCCTGAGCCTGTCGGGCCATGTGTCCCGTGTGTGACAGTCCATGCGTCCCCAAAGACTCAGACATGACTGAGCATACACACATACACACATCCTGAGGGGGATCTTGGTTTATTTTAGTTGTATTTGAGTGACTGAATGCTAAGCAGTGTGATGAAAGGACAGAAGAGTTTGAATTTCATTCAGCAGTGGATGGGGTTGCCTGGGAGAGGTTTGCTCCGAGGCATTTACTTATAAATGTTCATTTTAATGGGAGATGGTCTAGTTCAGCAAAGAAATGGAGTCCTGAAAAAACCTTTGACAAAATTCAGCACCCATTTATGATTAAAACTCTTCAAAAAAAGGGCGTAGAAGGAACCTACTTCAACATAGTAAAGGCATATATGATAAGCTTACAGCAAACACTATTCTCAATGGTGAAAAACTGAAAGCATTCCCCCTGAGATCAGGAACAAGACAGAGGTGTCCACTTTCACCACTATTATTCAACATAGTTTTGGAAGTCTTAGTTACAGCCATCAGAAAAGAAAAAGAAATACAAAGAATCCAGATAGGAAAAGAAGAAGTAAAGCTCTCACTGTTTGCAGATGAAGAGTACTGGAGTGGGTTGCCAGTGCCTTCTCTGGATACTGTACATAGAAAACCCTAAAATAGTATCAGAAAATTACTAGAGCTAATAAGTGAATTTAGCAAAGTCACAGTATACAATCAGTACACAGAAATCACTTGCATTTGGGATTGCAAAGAGTCGGACACGACTGAGCAACTGGACTGAACAATGAAAAATCAGAAACAGAAATTAAGGAATCAACCCCACTCACCATTGCAACAAAAAAGAATAAAATATCTAGGAATAAACTTACCCAAGGAGACAAAAGAACTGTGCACAGAAAATTATAAGACACTGATGAAAAAAATCAAAGGTGACATAAACAGGTGGAGAGATATTCCATATTCTTGGGTAGGAATAATCAATATCATGAAAATGACTATGACACCAAATGCGATCTACAGATTTAATGCAATCCCTATCAAATTACCAATGGTAATTACCAATGGTAATATTCCATAGAACTAGAACAAAAAATTTCACAGTTCATATGGAAACACAAAAGACCCTGAATAGCCAAAGGATTCTTGAGAAAGAAGAATGGAGCTGGAGGAATCAAATTTCCTGATTTCAGATTATACTACAAAGCTACAGTCATCAAGACAGTATGGTACTGGCACAAAAACAGAAATACAGACCAAGAACAAGATAGAAAGCCCAGAAATAAACCCATGCACCTATGGGTACCTTACTTTTTACAAAGGAGGCAAGAATATACAATGGGGCAAAGATAGCCTCTTCAATAAATGGTGCTGGGAAAACTGGACAGCTACATGTAAAAGAATGAAGTTAGAACATTTCCTAACACCATACACAAAGATAAAATGGATTAAAGACCTAAATGTAAGACCAGAAAATATGAAACTCTTAGAGGAAAACATAGGCAGAACACTTGATGACATAAATCAAAGCAAGATCATCTATGACCCACCTTATAGAGTAATGGAAATTAAAAAAAGTAAACAAGTGGGACCTGATTAAACTTAAAAGCTTTTGCACACTAAAGGAAACTATAAGCAAGGTGAAAAGACAACCCTCAGAATGGGAGAAAATAATAGCAAATGAAACAACTGACAAAGGATTAATTTCCAAAACATACAATCAGCTCATACAACTCAGTATCAGAAAAACAAACAACCTGATCAAAAAGTGGGAAAAAAACCTTAAAGAGACATACAGATGGCTAACAAACACATGAAAAGATGCTCAACATTGCCCATTATTAGAGAAAAGCAAATCAATATTACAGTGAGATGTCACCTCACACAAGTCAGAATGGCCATCATCAAAAAGTCCATAAACAATAAATGCTGGAGAGGGTGTGGAGAAAAAGGAACACTCTTGCACTACTGGTGGGAATGTAAATTGATACAGCCACTATGAAAGACATTATGGAGATTCCTTAAAAAACTAGGAATAAAACCACCATATGACTCAGCAATCCCACTCAGGCATATGCCCTGAAGAAACCAAAACTGGAAAAGACACATGTGTCCCATTATTCACTGCAGAACTAGTTTACAATAGTTAGAACATGGAAGCAACCGAGATGCCCATTGACAGATGAATGGATAAAGAAGTTGTGATACATATACACAATGGAATATTACTAAGCCATGAAAAAGGAACACATTTGTGTCAATTCTACTGAGGTGGATGAACCTAAAGCCTATTATATAGAGTGAAGTAAGTCAGAAAGAGAAAGATGAATATCATATACTAATGCATATATACAGAATCTAGAAAAATGGTACTGAAGAATTTATTTGCATGGCAACAATGGAGAAACAGGCATAGATAATAAACTTATGGACATGGGGAGAGGGGAGAAGAGGGTGAGATATACGGAAAGAGTAACATGGAAACTTATATTACCATATGTAAAATAGACAGCCAACGGGAATTTGTTGTATGTCTCAGGAAATCGAAACATAGACTCTGTGTCAACCTAGAGGCATGAGATGGGGAGGGAAATGGGAAGGAGGCTCAAAACGGAGGGGATATATGTATACCTATGGCTGATCGTGTTGAGGTTTGACAGAAAACAACAAAATTCTGTAAAGCAATTATCCGTCTATTAAAAAATAAATAAAATTAAAAAATCTGATCAAAGGTCATGCACTGTAAAAAAAAAAAAAAAAGGAGTCCTGGACGGTTAAAGTGACTTCCCTGCACTAATATCATTCATGGAATAATCCTCAGAGCTGGGGTCAGAACCCAGGCCCACACTCCTAATCTTACAGAGTCAGCCAGGCTTGTGCTGAAGGCCTGAGCTGCTGTGCTGTGTGCTCAGTAGCAGTCCGACTCTTTGTGACCCTCTAACTGCAGGCCTCCAGGTTCCCCTGTCCGTGGAATTTTCCAGGCAAAAATACTGGAGTGGGTTGCCATGCCGAAGGCCAAGCGAGAACAAGGGAGACCACGACGGTGGGAGTTACCTGTCAACAGAATGCCAGGACATAAATGTGCAGTGTTCTTTGAATGAGATGTGTACCCCAAGCACTGTTACTGTAGTGCAGGGTGCTTTTTCCAGGGTGATGGCAGCGGTGTGAGGCCTTGGCCACCAGCTGCTCCCCCGAAGCTTTCCCAGCTGCTGCTCAGACCAGTGCTGTGGTGGGGGAGCCCCGTGGTGGGTATTCCAAGAGCGCAGATTCCTTGCAGGATAGGGCAAAGCAGGTCAAAGGCAGAACAGTTGAAGCTATTTGAGAAACAGGTGGGAACAATGAAAAATTCATTTGGTTAAAAGTGGGCTTAAGTCAACACAGAAGTTGTCCCAGTTGCTTGGTTTGGGAAGACAATCCATGCAGTGCTTAAAAGCTTTCCTTCCTTTCTTCCTCCCACACTGCCTCCCTCCTTTCTTTTCTTCTTAGTTTCTTCCCTTCTTTTTTCTCTTCCTCTTCTTCCCCTTCTTCTTCCTTCTTCCCTTAGTCCCCCTTCTCCCTTTCTCTTCTCTCTATGTCTCTCTGCCTTCCTCCTTTCTTGCTCTTTGTTCTTTTTAAACTTACATGTGAAGCTTGGTCAGAATTTAAAAGAAACTAGAAAAGTGAACTCTCTGAAGAGATAATTAAATAAAAGTTGATTACCAATTAGTTGATTTTTTTTTTTT
>SJYC01150048.1:0-25733 GCA_006408675.1 Madoqua kirkii
TTATTTTAAAAAATGTAGCTTATGTCTTTTTTGTCTCTGCTCCACTTCATTTTGAAGGAAACATATTCTCTAAAAGATTTGATTTTAAAATTATAATTATTTGAAAAACTGTATATTTCTGGTATAAATATTGACAAAAGTTCAAATATTGTATCATTCTTTTGAATACATCCAGTGAAGCATAATCCATTGCAATTTGACATTTGTCACTTTCTTTAAGAGAATATGAAAGTGAGCTTTCCTAAACTCACTTTTGGAATTTTATAATGTTCTTTATTTTTTAAACTTGTATTATTCTGTTTCATTTCTCACAACAAATTTTACCCTAAAGAGTACATTATATTTGAAAATATTTTATTACCCTATCAGATTTTGCTACAACATAATATAAATATCCCAAGATGGAAATTAAAGAACTTTCTAATTAAAAATTAAATAAAAATTATTTTAATTTCCTGAGACTTACAGAGCTAAGATTAAAATTTTTCCTTTGGACTTATAGCCCTCCAGACTCCTTTGATAATTCTATCATTACAATTATTACTAGTACTGAGTTACTCAAAATAGCATAAATATATTGCAAATAATATTACTAAATGTAAAAATTAATATTTATTGGAAATGCATCTCTCATGAGATTGATAGGGCTTTAAACATGTTTTTCTTGGGTTCATGGTTGGATATTGCTAACTGTTAGCGTGGAGGTTTAGCATAAACTCCCCACCCCTCACCACCATTTATAGATAGGAACACTGAGAACATTTGTTCACGTAAATAAGAAGATGGGAATGGAAGGAATTTTATTGTGGTGATCTCTCACAATTCTTTGATTCACATCTGATTTTATGCCAGAAGTTAAATAGTATCTTGTTATCAAAATTATTATTAATGATCCATCACTCACAGCTTGTTGAGGTTCTCCTTTCAGTTTTGCTGAAAACTATGAAATGGGAACTTTACTTGCAGAAGAGCTTGTTGCTTGGTTATTTTGCTGAGAGAGGCCCTGGTTGTCTGGGCACATTCTTGCCAAATGTGCCAAGAATGTGAGGCTCTGGTTGCTTTTTATCCAGACCACTCAGAGCAGTGAGCAACCTTGAGATGAGGTAAGATCTCTATCCAGATGAAGAGCAAGACTGCTTCTGCTTGCTATGAAAATCTCGAATCCTCTAAGCTCAGAGTGCTACAAACCCACAGTGTACACAGAGTCCATTTAAGTCCATCCGTCTACTTGTGTTGCCCCCATGCGACTTGGAGCACACAGGTATCAGTGCAAACCAGCATAACGCTCATGCTTCTTGCTGTGCCAAGAGCAGTGAAGGTCCGCCTCTGACCCATGAGTTTCACGGCTTTTGCCAGCATTTGTGGAACTTTTAACAGACGAGTTCATCAAGTTTCAGTAGAGTCAAACCCCAGATCCTTCACAGACCTTTGTGTATTATGTTTAACTTCTGAGAAGAATACCAGGAAGGCTTTGCCATGGCTCACGGAATGGCTGTTAATTACAGCATTCACTCTTTTACATGGAGGCACTCTTTTACTATAATCCAAAATGTTAGAAAAATCCAAAACTTGTTAACTTCAATACACCCTTGTCAATATATTTTTGAAAAACACTTTAAAACTCTTACCATGTACTTTATTTATTTTTTTCATATACAGTTTTATTTTATTTATTTTTTAATTTATTTATTTTAATTGGAGGTTAATTACTTGTATGGCAACCCATTCCAGTATTCTTGCCTGGAGAATCTCATGGACGGAGGAGCCTGGTGGGCTACAGTCCACAGGGTCGCAAAGAGTTGGACAGGACTGAGCGACTTCACTTTCACCTCACCTTGCCATCCATCAATATGAATCCACCACAGGTATACACGTGTTCTGCATCCTGAACCCCACTTCCTCCTCCCTCCCCGTACCATCCCTCTGCGTCGTTCCAGTGCTCCAGCCGTAAGCATCCAGTATCATGCATCAAACCTGGAATATACATATTCATCAAAAATTTGGAGCCATAGATTTAGCTCATTCAGTTTGGAGGATGTCTGCCATTAACACTTGATTGGCAAAGCCAGTCTTTATAATCAAACCCATCAGCCAAAGTAAACTTGAGTGAGTGAGTGTTGTGTGCTCGGTCCTATCTACTCTTTCTGACCCCATGGACTGTAGCCTCCCAGGCTCCTTTGTCCATGGGATTATCTAGGCAAGAATACTGGGGAGGGTTGCCATTTCTTTCTCCAGGGGATCTTCCCAGTCCAAGGACTGAACCCTTATTTCCTGTATTTCCTACACTGGCAGGTGGATTCTTTACCACTGAGTCACCTGGGAAGCCCCAAATAAACTTATTCAATATCATATGTCTGTCTTTATTTTTGTGTCTCAGGGTACAAAAGCATGAAAACAGGCATCTAAACTGGATGGAGAGTCCAGATGACTGCCTTTTACATTTTTTCAATCACAATGTAAACTCAACTTAAAAAATCATTCACTGTTCTACTTTAAAAAAAATTATTTAATTCATTTGTTCGGTTGCACTGGGCCTTAGCTGCAACATGAAGGATTTTTCTGTCTTTGTTGAGGCATGCAGGTCCTTTAGTTATGGCATGAGAACTCTTACTTTCCGCGCATGGGATCTCATTCCTTGACCAGGGAACGAACCCCAGGCTCCCTGCATTGAAAGCTTGGAGTCTTAGCCACTGGACCACCAGGGAGGTCACTGGATTTCACTGTTTTGAATTAGACTTTTTCTTAAAGTAATGGAGTGAGAATTTCACATCTCCCTAATTCCATCAGGGAGACATCCTACGGGTACAAATGAACCACATTTCTATCCATATATGTTAGTATTTTATTAATAATTAATATATTTAAAATGAATAAAAATTAAATTTGGAAAATGGTGCAGGCACATATAATTGTACTGTACACAAAGTAGAATGGCATCCATGGTTTGGCCTTGTACCGAGGGAATGTCAGTAGTACTAGCAGAGGCCTGTGGCAGGTTGTACATTTACTTGTGATAGATGAAACTCTCCCGGAGGAGTCTCAGAAGTTTTTGTGTAATGGGGAGAGTTGTAGGAAATTAGAGTTCTGCTGAGCACGTGGGGAAGGGCAAGTGCCATGACATTTAGGTTAATGACACCCCATTTGTCACCACATTCCAATTATGAGAGTGTCCAGTGGAAACTTAGGTTACACATAAAAACCTTAGTTCTTTGGAGCAGCAACTGCTGAAACCTCTTCCTTCTTCTCTATCAGCTGCCTCTTGAATTACCTCCCCCAGGGCCCTTTCATTTCGTAAAAGGCTAGGGCTGGAATGTATCATGTTTGCAATGCTTTGGAGTGAAGCAAGCCTTTTTCTTTTTTCCAAAGCAAACACTGGAATGTTCCCTCTGAACCCTTTGATGGACTAATTGAGATAGATCTCCAGGCCTCCTGGGATTTGAAGGAGGACTAAGAGGTGGTCCTCATAATGGTCGTGGGAAAATGGTGAGAATAGAAAGTGATGGTTTCTCACGTATCATTAAAGAACATTTTGCCTATTCAATATATTCAAATGTATTATTTGAATATTCAGGGGCCCCCAATCTCCAGGACTTAATGCGTCACGATCTGAGGTGGAGCTGATGTGATCATAGTAGAAATAAAGTGCACAATAAATGTAATGCACTTGAATCATCCTGAAACCATCGCCCTCCTCCCCCCCTTCACCCCACTGTAGTCTGCAGAAAAATTATTTTCCACGAAACCTGTCCTTGGTGTCAAAAAGGCTGGAGACCACTAAATACACATAATCTGACTTATTTCCAGGTTAAAATATACAGTTGACTAATTGACTTATTTTACTTTTTCCTCTTCATTAAGGTATGATTGACAGATAAAAATTGTGTATCTATAGGTTGTACAACATAATTTGTTAGAGCACTTGAATGATTGATTTAGTCAACTTTAGTTGGCATCTTACTATTAAGAGAAATCAAATTTCACTATATTAACAAGTTAATTCATCACACACACACACCCCTCCCCCCGCCAGATTTATAAGAATTGAGAGTCTTAGAAAGATTTTGCTTGTAAATCAGATCATTATAGTGTTCATGAGACAAATCAAATGTATTAAATTCATAAATAAAAGTTGAAATGTTTAAGGGACTTTAATTAAGTAGGTTAGTTCCAAAATATTAATCCAAGGCCCCTTGAAAAGTGATAGCTAAAAACTGCTAAATTTATAGACAGAATAAGATTTGTAAGCTAAACACGAGAACTGGATGAACTTTTGTTTTATTTGTGGTTGTTTTTGTGTTTTCTTTTTTCATTTGTAACTTCAATAAATTCGACAATAATTTAAAATAGCAAATAAAATAAAATAAAATGATGGTTTTTCTCCATGGGTGGGGAACCAGCCATCCCACCTGTTCCCAGCTCAGCCCTGCCCTCAGAGTCCAAGGCTGGCAGGTTGCCTAGTTAATGTTTAAAACAAAAACCTGTTGAACAGAAAGAAAGTCTTTCAAAGTACAAAAGGCCCTCGCACTGAAGGCCCCCTCCTAAATCTCCTCTGGGTAAAGAACACTGGACGCATTATCTCCAGTAACTCTTGGTGAGAAGGCATCGGCTTCTCAGCAAAGGTATTACTGGTATTTAGGTCAGGAAAAATAAAGTTCTCAGGAAGAGCCTAGAAGTTTAGGGCAAGGGAGGGGGCACTGAGAAGATGAGTGGGCCCCAAACACCAGTGGGTCCAGAGAGGGTCTTGGGGTCTTTGAACATAAACCAGCCAGAAGGTTTGCCATGAGCTGGGTCTACACAACAGCTGGGGTCAGCGAGATTGATTTCTGAGAAAGGCCGTCCTGTCAGCAACACTGGAAGAATGTTTTGGAATTTTGGTTAGAAGTGGTTAATGTATGCAGCATGAGGGAAGAACTAAGTAAATATTTGACATTCAGCTTGTGATCTGGAGGAGAGGAGGCAATGGAGGATTCTCCTGAAGTAAAGGGTATTTTATTTGGAATTGTTTGATAATAATGAAAGAACTTGGAATGGAATGTCCACGCCCCTTCATTTTCAGCGTGGGGTGTTCTGAGGGACGCCCTCCTTTCCCTACTCTGCTAAGAGGTAGAGGTGGCCCCTTAGGGAGTATAAATGTCTGGGGTATAACAGGGATTGACCTCACAGGGGGACAAGTAAATAGTTATTGGAGGACCTTCACCTGGAGTGTCATGTTCCTACAAACAGTGTCTGGAGAGTGGATGGGCAAGGTTTTGGTGCACAGAAAGGACAATGGCTAAAACATAAACTCAGCATTGTTTGTGGATGTACCCTAAGTGTTCAGACCAAGGTTTGCTACATGAATGGTTTTGCTCACATGATGGGAGGGACCGCCTGCTAACACCAGCACAGCCTCTGGATCCAAGGGTACTTCTCGTCGAGGTAGCTTTCCCGGTGCCCTGCATCTGCCTCCTCCAGGCCATGTCTCTCTCGCCCTTCCTCTCAGCCTTCTCACACTAAAAGTTAACTAAAAAGGGTTGCTTCTATCCCTTTTTCCAATTGACAGCATGTCTGCTTCCTGTTTAGCTGCCCCAGTCCCTAGGTATAACCCTTCCAAAGGGGAGCTATCTTCATAGTTTTCAGATGAATAAAAGGACACAAAAGGCACAATTTCATAGTCCATCCAGATATTTGCTACAGGGCAAATAAATGATCTGCAAGTGAAGCGTGATTATCTGTCACCTCTCTGTGTTCCCAACCTGTACTTCTAAAAATTCTTAGGGAGCAGAGATGCTATTTATAAGATATTTTGTGGCATAGAAGAAGTGATGAATCTTTATTCCATACGAGATAAATACTTGGCCCAGCAGCAGCCAGGTTGATGTGTCATGCTATATCCCATGATGGAACAGAATCAAGGAGCAGGAAAGCAGATAGGATATGCAATTCTGTCTTCTTTGTCATTCATTCATTAATTCAACAAATACTTATGGCACCCTGACTCTGCCCTAGGCCTTGTTGCTGGAAACCTGGCTACAGTGGTAAAGAGCCCTATTTTTCTGGAGCTTAAAGTTTTTGTGGGAAATTAAGTGTTTTCTCCCTAGGTCAGAGGACAGAGAGAGGAGTTAAGAGATTGCTAGATTTGTTGCAATCTATAAATTCTTCCAAAGAAGTATAAAAATAGAAGGCTAGTAGCATTTTTGATGCTAAATTAGCATGATGTAACCCAGTGGCTCAGTGGTAAAAGATCTACTTGCCAATGCAAAAGATGCGGGTTCGATCCCTGGGTTGGGAAGATCCCCTGGAGAAGAAAATGGCAACCCACACCAATATTCTTGCCTGGGAAATCCCGTGGACAGAAGAGCCTGGCGGGTTCTCTGCAACAGTTCATGAGGTCACAAAAGAGTTAGACACAATTTAGCAACTCCAAAATGACAAACAAATAAACAAAAAAGTAAGGTTATATTAACCCTAAGAGAGATCTAACTGGACCACAGGAAAAGAATTAAGAATGATACATAAAAAATTTTTCTAAGAAAATCTGGGAGTATGTCAGGGTATGTTTTTAAGGTCAGTTTTAATGTTGCAACTACAAATACACAACTTCTTCATAGCTTATTTATTTAAAATTTTTTTATGTGTACCATTTTTAAAGTCTTTCTTGAATTTGTTAAAATATTGCTTTTGTTTTATATTTTGGTTTCTTGGCTATGAATCAGGTAGAACCTTATCTCTCAGACCAGGGATCAAACCTGCATCCCTGGCATTGGAAAGTGAAATCTTAACCACTGGACCACCAGGGAAGTTCCTTTTCCTAGCTTATCTGTGATTGTACCTGCAGAAAGCCAGAGTGGATACTCTGTGCTGTTTGGATGGCAAGAGCGGAGAGGGAGGAACCCATTCATCTCTCCCCTCCTCACACACAGAACATCTGCTTCCTTATAACAGGGAGCACACCTCCCAAACCCCCACAGATACAGGAGGGCTGCACGGGGCTGAGCTGATGGCTGAAACCAAGGAAGCCCCAGACCTGTGGTTGAAGCAGTTGTATGAGCCATAAGTTGTTTGTAGAAGCAGCCTTCGTGGCCGTCTAAGGGGAGGGGGCAACAGGAGCAGCTACAGCCAGGACTGATTTCCCTTTGGTTTCTCCATCCAGCTCAGAGTTGCAGGATTCTAGCTTCTTTTCCAGAGAAGGCAATGGCACCGCACTCCAGTACTCTTGCCTGGAAAATCCCATGGACGGAGGAGCCTGGTAGGCTGTAGTCCATGGGGTCGCTGAGTTGGACACAACTAAGTGACTTCACGTTCACGCATTGGAGAAGGAAATGGCAACCCACTCCAGTGTTCTTGCCTAGAGAATCCCAGGGACGGAGGAGACTGGTGGGCTGCCGTCTCTGGCGTTGCACAGAGTCGGAGATGGATGAAGCGACTTAGCAGTAGCAGCAGCAGGTTCTTTTCTGGAGACAGAAATACAAAAGCTGGGCTTCTTCTGGATTCCTTTAGTCAGACCAGGGCAAGCAAGCTCCCTTCCTCTCTGCGTGTGGTTCTGCTCTCAGGCTGATTTCCATTTCCGAGAGGGCGCTGCAGGTCCTCAGCCTTGTGCGGCTGATAAAGCATCCCTTCCCTAGGTCTTCTGGGGCTCTTCTCCTGTTGGTCTTTATGGCATCGTATATGTCCAATAAGCTGACTCTTTGGAAAAGACCCTGATGCTGGGAAAGAGTGAATGCACGAGGAGAAGGGGATGGCAGAGGATGAGATGATTAAATGGCATTATGGACATGAATTTGAGCAAACTCTGGGAGGTAGTGGAGGACAGAGGAGCCTGACATCCTGCAGTTCATGCGGTTGCTGAGTCAGACATGACTTAGCAAGAGAACAACTACAGCGACATATCTTTTCACAGGTGAGAGAAAGCAGCGCTGTGCATTTGTCTCTGCTTCATTTTCTTCCCTTGCAGATTACAAATAAAAACCTTGGTAATCAAGTGGGGTCCCATGCCCGTCCCCAAGGGAGGGCCATACACCACATGTGGCTGTCTCCTTCTGGACATTTTGGTCTCATTGCCTGAGAAGGACCTTCCCTTAATATTTAAATATGCTCCCTTGTCCCTTCTATCACATCATCTTTTACTTTTAGTTCTTGATGTCTCTCATCATCTGAAGTCAGCTGTTCATTTCTTCTTTACTTGTATATTGATGGCCTTCTCCAACAGAATGGAATCCTTATGGAAATGAAGACTTTAATTGCCTGATTTAATCTCCTGCCTGTGCCTACAAAGGTGTCTGTCACATAGTGGGTGCTCATCATCACCCAGTCACTTCCTGGGTGCCTCAGCAGTAAGAACCCACCTGCCAGTGCAGGAGATGAAGGAGACACAGATTTGATCGCTGGGTCAGGAAGATCCTGTGGAGGAGGACAACCCACTCCAGTGTTCTTGCCTGGCAAATCTCATGGACAGAGGAGCCTGGTGGGCTACAGTGCATGGGGTCCCAAAGAGCTGGACACAACTGAGTACGCATGTGCACACACCAATTACCCATCTGCTCGTGACCCTTCAGTTTTTCCCATCTTAGAGGGAGTTAAGGTCTTGTATTTCGATAACCTACAAGGCCCTCCAAGCTCCATCTCTCAAGCACCACTTGCCTCTCAAGTACCACCTCTCTGAACTCGCTTTCTTTCTTACTCCAGTCTGGTCAGACTGGCCGGGTCCTTAAACACTGGGTGTGCCAAGAAGATGCCTTTCTCACACTCTTACACCTGCTGTTCACCTGCCTGGAGCCCTCTGACCTGACACGTCCATGGGGTTGTTTCTTCATTGCTTCATATCTTTATCTGATGTCTTCCCTCCCTTCCTATCACAGCTTTTAGTCCCACGAGTTGGCATTTCCCCTCTTCCTTCCTTTATTTTCCTCCTTGGCACTTAACATAATCTAACCTGTTATATATTATACTTGCTTTTCTTGTTTGTTTTCCCTCTCTCCCACTAGACTGTGGGCTTCCCTGATAGCTCAGTTGGTAAAGAATCTGCTTGCAATGCAGGATACCCTGGTTTGATTCCTGGGTCAGGAAGATCTGCTAGAGAAAAAATAACTACCCACCCCAGTATTCTTGGGCTTCCCTTGTGGCTCAGCTCGTAAAGAATCTGCCTGCAATGCCGGAGACTTGGGTTAGATTCCTGGGTTAGGAAGATGCCCTGGAGAAGAGAAAGGCTACCTACTCCAGTATTCTCACCTGGATAATTCCATGGACTGTTTAGTCCATTGGGTTGCAAAAAGTCAGACACGACTGAACAACTCTCACTTTCCCATTAGATTGTAGTTCTCTGAGGGTAGCAGTCTTTGTCTGTTTGGTTCACTATTATTTTTGGTGCTTGAGCAGTGTCTGATACTGAGTAGTTCACAGTAAGCATTTATTAAGTGAATGAAAAGTGAGGGAGAACTTGGTGTTCTCTGTCATAAATTCCAGACTGATTGAAAGCCACTGAACAGTGTGAAGGACAAAAATGTCAAATTTCCATTGGAAAAAAAGATTGACTTGGGCACTTGGGATGAATGGATTGGGAGAGCAAGCATGGATATGGAGTGATAAATTAGGAAGGTTTGCAAGAGTTTAGGGGAAAGGGAGTGGTAGCCTGGACTGGGGCTTGGGGGAGTGAGAATGGAGACCGTGGATGTGTTAGAAACTGTTAAGATTCTGAATATGTAAGTCTTGGGGACTGATTAGAAATGGGAAGCTATGGTTGGAGGCAAGATGTGGAGTAGGAGAATGTATGTATTCATATATCTGATTGCCTTTGCTTTACAGTAGAAACTAACACAACCTTGTAAAGCAACTCTATTCCAATGAAAATTTTAAAAAGGAATGAGAAGCTAAGCTGTATCAAGAACGAATCTAGGGTTTCCCTGCGTGAGTAAGAACCTGTGTGAATGGTTTGTTGTTCTATTCCTGGATACAAAAAGCACTGAAGGAGGAAGATATTTGAGGCAGAAGATCAAGGGCTTAATGACTTTGGCCTTGCTGAGTTTAGGGCATCTGAGAGAGAGCGGAGTGGAAATACTGAGTTCGCAGTTGGATATTCAGGTCAGGAGCTCAGAGGGTTCGAGTCATCAGCACATAGATAGTACATGAAGCCATGGAAATGGATGATAAACAAAAGCCAGCATCAGGTTGCATCTGTGAGATCAAAATTCATCAGACATTTTTATGGTTCCAGTGTGGCTATATCGACTGAAAAAAAAAAAAGCACAACCAATTGATAAAAGTTGAGAATTATGACTTATTTGGCAGACTTTCTGAGGACTCCAGCCTGAGAGGAAGCCTCTCAGACAGCTCTGAGGGACTGCTCCGAAAAGGAAGGGAGCCTGAATATACAGGGATTTTGGCAACAAAAATTAGGCAGTCAGAACATCAAAAGATGACTGTTAAGGAAAAGTGGATATCTCAAGTTAGTGAATTTAGTGCTTTTCTGTGTATGGGAAGATCCAAGAATCTGGGTTCATTGAAAGCAATCCTTTGCTCTGCAGTTTAATTATCAAGGGCCAGTATCCTGCTTTTCTCCATCCTGAATCCCCTCAGGGTGTACCATTGTGTGGCTTGATGACTGCAGCATCCTTTGTTTACTGAGATGACAAGTGACATTTTTCATCCACAGCTGTTTCTCTCTGGGAAGGCTGGTTTGCAAGGTCACTCCTAAGGGCAAGGAGGCAGCGGGGCAGTGGGGGGAGGCTGTGTGGGGTCAGAGCACTCAGCCTCCCCCTCCAACCTGAATTTTCTATTGGTCCAGCCTGCAACTGTCCACCAGCGTTACTCTGGATTAGACTGCACCTCTGTCTTTAGACTTAGTTCTATTTTTTAAAGAAAAAATAGAACTGCCATCAGTTCTGAGTCTTCCCCAGAAACCAAGTTAGTGAGGGGATGGTGATAGTTACCATCTAACCCAGCTGTTGATGGGGTCAGATTTTTCCTGAAGCTTTTGGACCTGTGTTCAAAGGGGGCAGGAAGACAGATGGCTCCAGAAAAGAGAAGTTCAGGGCTAACAGAAAGGCTTTATTATTTTTTTACTTTTTAATTGGAGGATTGTTGCTTTACAATGCTGTGTTAGCTGCTGCTGTACAATAGCATGAATCAGCTATATGTATATGTATATCTGTCATGCGAGTGTATGTTCCTCTGTTCTTTGTCTCGTCACAACAAAGATTTGGAGTGATAGACATTAAAGCCCCCTTGGCGTGTCACAGCTCTCAGGTCTTGGATAGACCATGTCATAGCTCTCAGGTCTCGAAAGGACCATGTTATAGCTCTTAGACAAATCAGTGTTACAGCTCAGTGTTACAGCTCTATTTTATTTAGAAGATAGCAGGAAAATCTGCGACCCTGTGGCTCAGAGGTTAAAGCGTCTGCCTCCAATGCGGGAGACCCGGGTTTGATCCTTGGGTTGGGAAAATCCACTGGAGAAGGAAATGGCAATCCACTCCAGTATTCTTGCCTGGAGAATCCCATGGAAGGAGAAGCCTAGTAGGTTACAGTCCATGGGGTCGCAAAGAGTCAGACACGACTGAACGACTTAACCTAACCTAACGTAACCTAACCTAGCAGGAAAATCCATCTTCGAGGCATGAGGGCACGTCGATCTAAAGACACGAAGAGAAGAGCGCCCCAGCGCGGGGGAGAGAGAGCGAGCAAGCTAGCTTTGGCCTCTCTTTCTATGTTTATCTCTCCCTGGGCCTGGCCTATATAAACTGGGCCAGCCAGGAGTGTTGGTTGTTTTACCTGAGGTCCTTACTCCGGTCCTCGGACCTTCTTTTGTTCTATCTTCGTGGGCTTTTCCCTTCCTTGCCCTTTGGCCACCGCCATTTTGGACTCCTTTCCCCTATTCTACTTACCTAATATATCTACATGTCCTTCCTCTCGAGCCTCCCACTCCACCTCCATCCCACTCCTCCAGGTCATCACAGAGCACTGAGCTGAGCTCTCTGTGTTATACAGCCAGCTTCCCACTAGCTATCAAACTTTACAAGAGTTTATATGTTAATGCTACTCTCTCAAATCACCCCACCCTCCTCTTCCCGCCCTGTGTCCCAGAAGAACTTTAAGTTGAATGAAGATCTTGGTGCAATTTCGTGAGCATTTTGACATCTTTGCATCCGAAATGGTAGTTGTAGGAAACCATGCATTTATTTTAGGCTTGTTTTATTCTCTTTCTTATTTAAAATGTTGTTTTTTTTTTAAATTTAAAATTTAAAAAAAGAATTGAGGCCGCCCCCAGTGGCTTACAGTATCTTCCCTGACCAGGGATTGAACCCTGGGCCACCACAATGAAAGCCTGGCATCCTAACCACTAGACCATGATGACTGAAAAGGGTGTACAGCTTGAGTGTTGCGAGTTAAGTTTTATTTGGGACAAAATGAGCACTGCAACCAGGAGGCAGTGTCTCAGATAGCTCTGAGAGACTGCTCCAAATAAAACTTAACTCACAGCTCTCAAGTTGTACGTCTTTTTTAGCTGACAGTTATGGTGACTGATGAAGCGACCCAGAGTGGACTTCCTCCTCAGCCTGGACTTCACGAGGAGCCAGAGTTTTGGTACCAGCAGTGGCCTCTTGCACCCATCACCTCCTCGGGGAGTGCGGATGAATTTGAGTAAGTCTCTCCTGGTTGTTGAATCTCCCATATTGGTTGAGATTCTGAGTTTTATTTGGTGGTGGAGCAGATTACCTGCCCCCTTCCAGTAGGAAAGTTACTGGAAGGGTGGTGTGTGTGTGTGAAACATCCGGGGCATACTCACGCATGAGCTAGACACTGAGTGGAGCTCGGCTGAAAGATACTGAGATATTCCCACCCAGTCAAAAGATACTGGGTGTCAGGAGTTGGGGGTGGGGGGTGGTGTGGCTGGCTGAAAGATGCCAGGGCAGTTGCCACCCAGTGGAAAGGTACTGGGAGGGAAAGGGCTCAACTGGGGAAAAAACTGAGGAATACCTGGAGCCTGACTGAAAGGTTCCAGAGTTGCTCCATTGTACGGGACAGAATGGTCTTGGCTGAGTGGTTAAGTAAGAGGCTGATCTGACACTTTCCCTCAGTTTGACTGCCATTACAGAATTCGTCAGGATAAAAGTGAGGTGAATCCAAAGAAAAGGGACAGGACTCCTCCCTGCCTATTTCAGTTTTCTCAGATGACTGAGAAATTTACAGGAGTGGTGGAGGCCTAGCCCGCATACTGTGCGGTGGTCCCATAGGGAAACCCACTCATTAATTAAAATACTTGCTTGTCCAGGGGTCGCACAGAAGAACTGGCCAGTCAGCAACGTGAGGAGCCACGGTGGTCTTAGATTGCCAGAGGCAGAATCTGAGACGCGGAAGACAGCTGAAATGATTCTGGGACGACTCCTGGAGGAGTTACCCTCACACACACACATGGGCCCACTACACAAGTTCACCAGTGATTTTATCCCTGACAAATTCAGCTTAAAATGGGAAACAAAATCTCTCAAAAACAGAAACAAAGGGGTGTCAGAAAGCCAACCTCTGACTAACACCCCAGCAAGATTCATACGGAGATTCATACAATACATACGGAGCTCATACTGGCAAGGACCTAGTTAACTGGAGAAATTATACTAAAAGAGTTTTCAATCTAAAATGGCCAAATTGAGGTGCTTTTGGTATTCCAAAATTGATGTTTTTGTGTGCACAGTTAGAAAAGGCTGGCCGTGCTTACTTTGGTATGTAGAAGCTTCTAAAAGAGGAGTTTATAGAGAAACTTCTTTGCAGGAAACCAAAAAGAAATTGCTTGAAACTGTATTAGAACTAAAAAAAGGCTGCTAGCCTTGACTCTGCCAGGTCACTGGTCTAGTGGAACTGGGAAGTCACATTTGGCATTTATGCCATTTGGCTTTTGATTTTTGTGCATCACTTTACTATCTTTTGGGGGGCACTCTTGCCACTTGGATTTTGATTTCCGGGCATCACTTTGCTTTTTTTTTTTTTTTTTTTCATTTGGAGTGTGACTCCTGGCTGGTGAAGTTCTGGTTTGGTTTGCTTTTGTTGGTCTGTTTTGAGCACCCAGACATCTGGTACAAACTGCTGGAATTAATATGGCAATTGCTCACTCTAAGGTTCCACACTCCATCTGGGAACCCTTTGGAGAAAAAAGGTTTCTTTGATTGGTCAATAAATAGCGATGGTCCAATGACAAGAAAAATGGCCTAAAAAATATTAGATCTTTATTGACATTGAATAGGAAAATGGACTGAAGTTTCCCCCATGTCCAGGACTTCCTCCTGTATCTCTTTAAGAATTTTTGCCTTGAGGAAATAACTTTTCTTATACCTTTATATTGGAAGCATCACTACGAACAAAGCAAGTGGAGGTGATAAAATTCCAGTTGAGCTATTTCAAATCCTAAAAGATGATGCAGTGAAAGTGCTGCACTCAACATGCCAGCAAATTTGGAAAACAGCAGTGCCACAGGACTGGAAAAGGTCAGCTTTCATTCCCATCCCAAAGAAAGGCAATGCCAAAAAAATGATCAAACTACTGCACAATTGCACTCATCTCACATGCTAGCAAAGTAATGCCCCAAATTCTCCAAGCCAGGATTCAGCAGTATGTGAACTGTGAACTCCCAGATATTCAAGCTGGATTTAGAAAAGGCAGAGGAACCAGAGATCAAATTGCCAACATCCGTTGGCTCATCGAAAAAGCAAGAGAATTCCAGAAAAAAAAATCTATTTCTGCTTTATTGACTATGCCAAAGCCTTTGACTGTGTGGACTACAACAAACTCTGGAAAATTCTTAAACAGTTAGGAATACAAGACCACCTGACCTGCTTCTTGAGGAAACCTGTATGCAGGTCAGGAAGAAAAGTTAGAACTGGACGTGGAACAACAGACTGGTTCCAAATCGGGAAAGGAGTACATCAAGGCTATATATTGTCACCCTGCTTATTTAGCATATAAGAAGAGTACATCATAAGAGATGCTGGACTTGATGAAGCACAAACTGGAATCAAGATTGCTGGGGAAAATATCAATAACCTCAGATATGCAGATGACACCACCCTTATGGAAGAAAGTGAAGAGGAAACTAAAGAGCCTCTTGATGAAAGTGAATGAGGAGAGTGAAAAAGTTGGCTTAAAACTCAACATTCAGAAAACTAAGATCATAGCATCTGATCCCATCACTTCATGGCAAATAGATGGGAAACAGTGGAAACAGTGACAGACTTTATTTTGAAGGGCTCCAAAATCACTACAGATGGTGACTGAAGCCATGAAATTAAAGGATGCTTGCTCCTTGGAAGAAAAGTTATGACCAACCTAGACAGCATTATTAAAAAGCAGACATTACTTTGCCACCAATGGCCCATCTAGTCAAAGCTATGGTTTTTCCAGTAGTCATGAATGGATGTGAGAGTTAAACTATAAAGAGGCTGAGTGCTGAAGAATTGATGTTTTTGAGCTGTGGTGTTGGAGAAGACTCTTGAGGGTTCCTTGGACAGCAAGGAGATCCAACCAGTCCATCCTAAAGGAAATCAGTCCTGAATATTCATTGATGCTGAAGCTGAAACTCGAATACTTTGGCTACCTGATGGGAAGAACTGACTCATCTGAAAAGACCCTGATGCTGGGAAAGATTGAAGACTAGAGGAGAAGGGGAAGACAGAGGATGAAATGGTTGGATGGCATCACCAACTCAAAGGTCATAAGTTTGCGTAAGCTCCGGGAGTTGGTGATGGACAGGGAGGCCTAGCATGCTGTAGTCCATGGGGTCACAAAGAGTCGGACATGACTGAGCAACTGAACTGACTGATACCTTTATACTAGAGCCCTCTAGATCACTTATTTAGACTATCTCTAATTCCTGAAACCAAAAGGAAAACAAAACAAAACAAAACAGGGAGGAAACAAGGGAAACAAAGCCTTTTAAAATCTTATTTCAACCATTGTTTACAATTAGGGAGTTTTGTATTGTGAAATCTGCTTCATAACTGAGTTTGGAAGACAAAGTGATAGGATCTCTTGTGTCTATTTGGGTATATGTATGTTTCTGTGTGTCTTTATTTTTGGATAATATTGCTGATTTTTGAGATCAGTTTGTAAATGAGCTCTAATCTAATTGGCATCAAAAAAGAAAAAAAAAAGGTAAGCGCTTACAAATCAAATAATTCTAAATACAATAGAAATTAACCTAAATGAATTTCAGGTTCATGTGAACTGGGAAATATTTAGTATTAAATACCCGATATTAATGTTTGTTGTTGATCTAACTAATATAGACATTCTAAGTAATTAACAATTAATTAAGCAGAATATTTTCATGTTTAGGAATGTCTGTCTCCAGATTGGGGTAAACTGAATTTCTAAGGGTTGTGCCAAACTAAGTATTGGAAGTTTATTGAATGCTTAGGTCATTTCCAAGTAAAATAAGATTTTCAAACATTTACTACTGAACACTAATTTCCTCTTACAGAGAAACTAAAGAGATTTGAGACTAAAAATGAATGATGTTTGTTGCCATCCTAGAATATTCTCTCTAGGAAAGCAAAGGTTTTAGAAATTATCACTGGTCACCAATCTATAAAATGCTAATATAAAAGTCAGTTCTTGGTTGCTTAAGGAAAGTAAGAAGTGTGTTTTCAGTAAAGAAGGTATGAGGAATGAAATTGCATTTTGTGAAGGAAAAAGGAAGTAAGCCTGACTTACAGGTGGCTTTTTAGGATGGAAGAACAAAGTAATCGGTACAGAAAGTGATAAGAAGGCTTGTGAAAAGTCAACAGTGAGAAAGTAATTTTTTACATGGTTTAAAATAAGTTTAAAATAATTTTAAGTTTAACTTTTAAATAAAGTGAAAGTGCGTGAAGTTACTCAGTCATGTCTGACTCTTTGTGGCCCCATGGACTGTAACCTACCAGGCTCCTCTGTCTATGGGATTTTCCAGGCAAGAATACTGAAGTGGGTTGCTCCACTATTGTTTTACAATGACCTATAATGGTGTCTGACCAAGTGTTCTAAACCTTTTTGATATTTGTTGACAAAACTTCTTAAATCATTCTAATGAAGAAGATTTGTAGCTAAATTTGGGATGCTTCAGAGGGCCCCTGAAACGTCCCAAAGAGACGTTTACACTCTTTAGATGTTACACTAATTAGGTTCATTTTGTATACAGAATTACTTGGGAAGTATTGTCAGGTGAGTAATAAGTCTCAGGTTATATTGTATGGTTAATGTTACTAATATAGATATTGTTAGACCCGGAGAAGGCCTAATCACCGGAACCGTCGTCCGACAGATCACCAAGACCAGGAGTTCGATGCAAACCGCAAGAGGATTTTATTGAACCAGCGCGCCGGGGTTCGAACTCCTCGGGAGGAGTGAACCCAGAACACTGGTCGAAAAGGATTTTTATACAGAAAAATCACAAGCAGGTGGGAATAGGGTTAGGACAATGTGATTGGGGGCCACAAGCAGGTACAGGTGGGGTGAGGACGTTTGATTGGTGGGCAAGGCTTGACCTTTATAGGGATAGGTCTGCAAGTTAAGTCGAAACGGCCGACTGACCACCCCGCAGCAGTTTGGCTAATTCTCAGAAAAACAGCCTCCAGGAAGGATTAACAGAAAAATAACCATTCTGGGTGGGGGGCTTCTGCAAAGATCAGGAGACCATGAGTCATCAGATAAGGGGCAGGCTATTTTCCATGAGGTATGGCCTGCCTCTGGGGTTTTAAGAGGACAAAGAAAACTTTTTAAAATTTAACTTTTCCCTTCAATATCCTAGAACTGTATGGAGTTCCTAAAATTCTGATATGTTTGGGTAAAATATTACCAGTCATAATTCTAGTTACTATCTCAAAATATTGTCATAGCACTAACCAAGTTTCACAAAAAATGCTTCCTCTTCAAGAAGATTTATAGAAACGACTTTTGGATAAATACCAGTTTCTGAACTGGGTAAGGATTCTAATGGAAAATCTGATGACTTTACAAAGGTTAACAAAAGGGTTAAATGAACTGGTGAATATGCTTATAATTTTTATAATTTCTATTTGAAAAATTACTGATTTGAATCTGTGTTTTCCAGATGTAAGAAAAACCTTCCCCTGAAACTAATTATGACAGTAGTTTGGAAAAATTATATTTTATAAACAAATTGAAACTTTTATCTTTTCTGCCTATCTGAATCCTCCAGCTATTGGAAACTCTTAGTTGTCGGGAGCCAGCACAGGAGATCCCACCCATGACCAGGTCATGCAGGTCTCAAGGGAATCCTTGGGCCATCCGACCCATGACAAGGTCATGTAGAAGAGACCTGATGAGCAAGGCCTCAGGACTCAATGGACCCCTTGGACCTGCTTGAGCATCTACCCCCACCACCCCCTGCCCCGCCCGAACCAGAATCTGTCTGTCTTACTATTTGATGTCTTTCATCAGCTCTTCTGACATTAGCAGGGGGCTGTCCCTGACCTAAAGAGTTAACTTAGGGCTTTGGTTTATAAATCTCCTGGGCATGAAAGGAGTGTTTCAAACCTCCTGTTAGCATTCTAGTTTACTGGGCAAGTTTATCTAGACTCTTGCAACATTGTTGAGCCTATGTCTGCTGCCAAGTTCTCACATCCCTTATCCATTGTGTTCCTGGGAGCACATATAGTCAGGATGTAAAAGAAACAAGTAATAGCCTTAGCATTAGTAATATTAGACTTTGAGTTAATAAGTTCTTTCTTTGCCATAACACACTGAATCTTTGCTCCATAAAAATGTAACTCTGTACTTTAAGGGTGACACAGGCTAAAAATTTAAGAAAAAACACTTTAAGGAAAAATCATTGTTCTGGCTGACCAACTTTTATAAAAAAGAGGTCATGGAATATCAACAGGCCTCCGGAACAGAAGATGATGTGCAAAAAGTGGGACTCTTGCGGAAGGGAAGCTGATATCGATAAAAGTTATTACTGATGGAATGTTGAGTTGATTCTGCATTTTTCACCTTGCTGTATGTATAACTCAGGGTATAAAATCCCCAAGAAGAATAAAAGTAAATGGGCCTCGCTCACCAAAGAAGCTTGGTCACCCCGTGTCTCTTTCTTTATCTCTTTATCTATCTCTCTTTATTTACCGACGTCGTCCATCCTGAGAATATCCCTGGACTCTTCTGAGGCTGGACCTTGGCACTTAGTCTTCCAATAACTGTATTAGATGAGTTAGGTAGGTTGTCTCACTAACAGGTACAGAAATCTCAAGGCATTTTGGAGACCTTGAGAAGAGGGGAATTCACTTATATCTGTTAGGCAAAATATGTGATAAGCCTTTGGTGTGACTTTCCTAGCCCTGTCTAGTTTCCTAGAATTTTTATTTTAAAAGTTCAAGTCTACTGAGACCAGACCTATATCAAAAACAAGTCTTAATTGAGTTATATTTGGTTAAAATGATGGTGATTTTAGGGAGAAAAAGATGTTTCAGTTCAGATCAGTCCAGTCACTCAGTCATGCATGTCTGAATCTTTGTGACCTCATGGATTGCAGCATGCCAGGTTTCCCTATCCATCAAACCAACTCCTGGAGCTTGCTCAAACTCACATCCATTGAGTCGTTGATGCCGTCCAATCATCTCATTATCTATCGTCCCCTCCTCCTCCTGCCTTCAATCTTTTCTAGCATTAGTCTTTTCCAATGAGAAGACTTTCCCATTAGAGTCTTTGTATCAGGTGACCAAAGTATTGGAGTTTCAGCTTCAGCATCAGTCCTTCCAATAAATATTCAGGACTGTTTTCCTTTACTCCTGATTTCCATTGAATATTCAGGACTCAACATTCAGAAAAATGTTTCAATGAATGTTAAATGCCCAGTTTGTTAATGGAGGTCTGTATTTACTAAGACTCATTTCCTGGACAGTTCTTTGCTGTTAGGGTATATTAATGTACAATTTAATTAAATTATTAAAGGACACTCTAGGTTTGTTTCTGAAGCTTATCTCAGTAATGTATACTTGGATGAAGATCAGATGCCTCACGCATGACCTGCAACAAAGACTGGAAAAAAAATATAATTTAAGAAACAGTCTCCAACCTGGGTGGAAGGACCTTTCTATCAGGTACTCTTAACTAGTTTATGCCCAGTGAAACTAAAGGAGAATTGACTCTTGGATTAACTCTCACTTCTAAATGCCTCTAAGCTGGACTGGTCTATAGAGAGGCATGCTGATCACAAACTCACCTTAAAACGAGGCTCAAAAAGAAGAAACTGCACTACACTAGGAGAAGAAGATGACATCAGAAGTAGACAGCTTGCCCAAGATGCTGATCTGATTTGTATGATCATTTATAATGTTTTCTTGATTCCTTGGACCTATGCTTATCAATCAAGTGTTTTCTATCAGGGACACAATTCTATGTGAGTTTAAAACTCAATCCAATTGTTGGGTTGTGGCCAGTAGCCTGTCTAGTACTTCTGTTTTACCTTGGTGGATTTTTGTCCTCCAGGACTCTGATTGCATATCCTATAGGAAATTTATTCTAGATGAGAGTTCAGTCCTATTCTGTCTATTTATGACATTGCTAGATGGGATCCTCTCACCTGGCTAATTAATAATATCTGCTCTGATGTTCAGAGAAGGCGATGGCACCCCACTCCAGTACTCTTCCCTGGAAGCTCCCATGGACGGAGGAGTCTGGTAGGCTGCAGTCCATGAGGTCGCGAAGAGTTGGACACGACTGAGTGACTTCACTTTCACTTTTCATTTTCATGCATTGGAGAAGGAAAGGGCAACCCACTCCAGTGTTCTTGCCTGGAGAATCCCAGGGACAGGGGAACCTGGTGAGGTGCCATCTATAGGGTCGCACAGAGTCAGACACAACTGAAGCGACTTAGCAGCAGCAGCAGCAGCTCTGATGTTGGCAATAGATTTTTCTCTTAGGGTCATTCAAACTCAATCAGAGTGACAAGCTAAGTCTCAATCAAAAAAAAAAAAAACAAACTAACCTCTCATCTATTAAAAGGAAAATTCTCACAATTATGGGATGGATCTATATGGTTAACACCAGGCTACAATCATTTAAGTTTAAAAGCTTCTCTATGTTGGGAACAATTAAATCATACTAAAAATGATCAACCTGGTAATATCATGAGACATGGACAGGTGCTTTATGAACTATGCCTATCATCACCCCTTGAGAGAATGATTGTTATGGAACTCGGTGGATTTGTGGCACTAATTTATGGCCTTGCACATATACAAGGATGGATACAAAGGTGTAGCTTTGGATTCTCATGAATTTAAAGTCATACATGTTAGCAAATTAGAGGTAACCCCAACAAATCTACCATTGGTATGATCCCAAATTGGTCAAAGATCTGTATTCTACTGGTATGACCATTTATCAGCTTTTTTGGTGTGTGCCTTCATTGGGGTTGGAGGATGTAAATGGGAGTATAAGAAGCCTTAACAACTTTCATAAACTTTAAATGATAGTAACCAGGTTATTAGCCAACTGAATTCTATGATGAGAATTTTCCTTCTTCTTTCATCATAGAAAAATTTATTTATGATGAGAAAGGCAGTGCTACACAACAGCAAGGCCCTTGATATCTTACAGCATCTCAGGGAAATATCTGTGCTATAATTCAAAGTAAATGCTGTATTTTCAAACCCAATAAATCCTTTAATGTAACACATTTGATGAACCATATGAAAAATCAGATTTCTGCTTTAAGTGACCCATTCCCTAATCTTGATGATCTTTTAAACTGGTTTGGTGTGGGAGGTTCATGGTAGAAATATTTACGTTTAATACCACTAATGTTATTAGCTATACTATTTGTATTTTGCTCATTTCACAAGATTGTTGTTTCTTGTATTACCAAGTGTATGACTGAGCCTCCAGTGTAAATAATGATGACTAGACTTGAAGCAGTTGATCAAATATATATCTCAACATATGATCAATGATTGTCATAGTGTAACTCTAGATATGGGAAGATGCAATGAAAGGAAACACTCTACTGGACCATAACTAGAAGACAGGTGTCCAGAGATCTTTGACTATTAAGACCTAGTCCAGTAATAGCACACTGAGTGGCCTATCAACAAAAACTCTCTTCAGAACTGGGACAAAACCTTGTATACTGACCTTTCCCCACTGGGCTTTGGCACAGCCTCTCAGAGCTATCTGAGATGCTGCCTCCTGGGCTGCAGTGCTCATTATGCCCCAAATAAACTTAACTCGCACCTCTCAAGTTGTTTACCTTTTTTAGTGAACAGCCACCAAGGAAGTCCTAAAATTTTTAAAAAACTATATATTTATGGTAAGAAAATTCAGTGTAGAAGAATATAAGGGAAAAATATAAATTCTTTTTCTTCTTCTCCATTAAAAAAAAAAAGCTAGTTCCATTGTTCATCCTGTTACATTTTGTTTTAAACTCAAATTTGATTGGGTTCAGCAAGTTGGGGTGATTCACTCTTGGGTTTCTTTGTGGCAGCTGTTTGCCATGAATGAATATCTCTCTTGTCCCAGGGGTCTTCCATGCGGCCTTTCCAGGCAGCACCTGGGAGAACAGTCAGATCTTTTCATTCTTGGGCAGGAGGTGGCGTGCCCTGAGGACAGGCAGCTGCCTCCCTGTGGGAGGGGAAGGAGCAGGTGGGGCAAGAGGCCACATGCCACCAAATCCCTTGCAAATTTTCCTCTTTCCTCAGCCCAAGGCTGCCAACCGGACTGAATACCACAGGGAGATTTTTTCCACTGTGAACAACTGTCCCAGGACAGCAAGCTGGGATCACGTTTCAGGAATCTTGTGTTGCCCTTGAGAAGCCGTGTGGACGGCTGTCAAGTATGTATAGGGGATAAGAAGGCTCCAAAGAGAGATGATGAGTCAGGAGGCACTGGGGTGAAAGGGGCGCCTTCTATGGGGGTGGGAACAGCCTGATCCTTCCAGGCTTCCCTTCAACTTTTCATGGAAGAGAATGATCAAACTAACTCACATTGTAAAGATTTACTTTTTGTTTTATTTAATCTTCCTTTTCCTTTCCTTTGAAATATTTTTCATTTTAGTTCAGTTTCCAGTCCGATTTGAAATATAGTATTGTGAAGTTGATTTATTTTCAATGATCAATTAAAATTCATGGAACATATAATATTGTTGTACTTATTTTCTTTCCTAGTGTTATTTGACTCTGAAACATTAGTTATTAATACTTTCATTCCCAGCATGAGCTGTCTCAATGTTTTTTAATCACACGTGTCATATATGAATACCTTTTAGTAAAATATTCAGATAACCCCCATTTTCTCATTTGAGGGCATTTTACAAAGTGTATTCACAATTATTCTCTCATCTGATTTTTACTAGAAGGTGTTCTCAGCTAATGGTCCATATCTGCATATTTTTGAAAGACTCTGGGAGAACAGCCCTGGGAGGCAGACTTTTCTAGAGCAAGTATGGACAGGAGAGATGGAGGAAGAGGGAGAATGTGGCTGTCTGGAGATGGGAAGTCAGAGAACAAATCCGGTCTAGTTCCCTATCTAGTTCAATGAATTTAGGAGGCTCTGCATGGTCCCCCAAGCCTAGTCCCACCCCTTTGTTACAGTCACCCACCCCATCAAATCAGATGACTTCTAGATCCCATAGTTGTGGAAGGAGGATACCCTGATTTGGTAACCAAGGGGATGACAGGGGTTCAAGGAGGCAGCCACCTAGAATTAAACAACAGAACACAAACAACAGACCCTGGGGGATGGTGTGAATACCCCAAGCCCGTAGCCTGCCCTCCCATCTTAAGTTCAATGAATTTAGGAGGCTCTGCATGGTCCCCCAAGCCTAGTCCCACCCCTTTGTTACAGTCACCCACCCCATCAAATCAGATGACTTCTAGATCCCATAGTTGTGGAAGGAGGATACCCTGATTTGGTAACCAAGGGGATGACAGGGGTTCAAGGAGGCAGCCACCTAGAATTAAACAATAGAACACAAACAACAGACCCTGGGGGATGGTGTGAATACCCCAAGCCCGTAGCCTGCCCTCCCATCTTCCTTCACACCCTCTCTTCTTCTCTCCCTTCTTCCCTTCCTCCCCACCTCCTGTCTCCCCTCTATGCAGGCCATCCTCTTTACAGCCAAACCACCAGCTGAGATGGCTCTTCTCCATTCCCCTCCATCCCCTTGAGTGCTATTTTATGTGCCTTTGAGTTATTTAAGTCAGTCCTTGGAACTCATTTTATCCATACTTCATCTGCATAATAAACATGTTGACATGCTGCTCAACATGTGGGGTCTCCCCAGCTCAGAGTGCCACCAGAACAGTCCTATATGCAGGAAACAATGACGCCATTTCCCTCTTCCTAGTATGTCTCTAAGCCCTACATGCCAGAACTTTTAAGATTAAATCTCTCTGCTCCTCAGTTCAGTTCAGTTCATTTCAGTTGCTCAGTCGTGTCTGACTCTTTGCGACCCCAAGAACCGCAGCATGCCAGGCCTACCTGTCCATCACCAACTCTCTGAATTCACCCAAACCCATGTCCATTGAGTCAGTGATGCCATCCAACCATCTCGTTCTCTGTCGTCCCCTTCTCCTCCTGCCCGAAATCTTTCCCAGCATCAGGATCTTTTCAAATGAGTCAGCTCTTCGCATCAGGTGGCCAAAGTATTGGAGTTTCAGCTTCAACATCAGTCCTGAAAAACAACAGCCAGGACTGATCTCCTTTAGAATGGACTGGTTGGATCTCCTTGCAGTCCAAGGGACTCTCAAGAGTCTTCTCCAACACCACAATTCAAAAGCACCAATTTTTCGGTGCTCAGCTTTCTTTATAGTCCAACTCTCACATCCATACATGACTACTGGAAACACCATAGCCTTGACTAGACGGACTTTTGTTGGCAAAGTAATGTCTCTGCTTTTGAATATGTTGTCTAGGTTGGCCATAACTTTCCTTCTAAGGAGTAAGCGTCTTTTAATTTCAGGACTGCAGCCACCATCTGCAGTGATTTTGGAGCCCAGAAAAATAAAGTCAGCCACTGTTTCACCATCTATTTGCCATGAAGTGATGGGACCGGACGCCATGATCTTCGTTTTCTGAATGTTGAGCTTTAAGCCAACTTTTTCACTCTCCTCTTTCACTTTCATCAAGAGGCTCATTAGCTCTTCTTCACTTTCTGCCATAAGAGTGGTGTCATCTGCATATCTGAGGTTATTGACGTTTCTCCCGGCTATCTTGATCCCAGCTTGTGCTTCACCCAGCCCAGCGTTTCTCATGATGTATTCTGCATAAAAGTTAAATAAGCAGGGTGACAGTATACAGCCTTGACGTACTCCTTTCCCTATTTGGAACCTGTCTGTTGTTCCTAGTCCAGTTCTAACTGTTGCTTTCTGACCTGCATACAGGTTTCTCAAAAGGCACATCAGGTGGTCTGGTATGCCCATCTGTTTCAGAATCCTCCACAGTTTATTGTGAAAGGCTTTGGCATAGTCAATAAAGCAGAAATAGATGTTTTTCTGGAACTCTCTTGCTTTTTTGATGATCTAGTAGATGTTGGCAATTTGATCTCTGGTTCCTGTGCCTCTTCTAAAATCAGCTTGAATGTCTAGAAGTTCTTGGTTCACATACTGTTGAAGTCTGGCTTGGAGAATTTTGACCATTACTTTGCTAGCGTGTGAGATGAATGCAAATGCGCAGTAGTTTTAGCATTCTTTGGCATTGCCTTTCTTTGGAATTGGAATGAAAACTGACCTTTTCCAGTTCCGAGGCCACTGTTGAGTTTTCCAAATTTGCTGGCATAT
>SJYC01150050.1:0-11357 GCA_006408675.1 Madoqua kirkii
CCCTTTTCTCTCCCTAAAGGTTGGGAGTCTGTGGCTGAAAGTTCAACCTCCAATCATGAGGTTGGTCCCCTGGCAACCCACTCCCACTCTTAGATACTTATCAAAAGTCATCTTATTAGCATAAACTCGGGTGTAGTTAAAAGAGTTTTGTGATGGATATCACAAGTCATCTTTACTTCTATCACGTAGGAAATTTAAGGGATTTGGGGGAGCTCTGTGCCAATATATACTTATTACAAATCACATAATTATAGCAGAATTTTCCAAAGAATGTTCAGAATTGGAACCCTAGTTTCAATGAAAATGATGGATCAGTGAAATATGTATTTGGAAAATACTTCAAGAAACTTAAGTGAGATTCATTTCTGCAGGACCTCAGAGGCTTTGTTTATTTTAATTATTTTTTATTGGAGTGTAGTTGCTTTCAATGTTGTGTTAGTTTATAGAGTACAAAAAGGTAAATCAGCAATAGATATACATATATCCTCTCTTTTGGATTTCTTTCCCATTTAAGTACCACTGAGCACTGAATAGGGTTCCCAGAGCTATACAGTAGGTTCTCTGTCACAGGATTTAATAAGCCAATATCCGCTGTGAATCTTTAAGGAAGGGTGTGTCAGAGGCACAGTGAAGCCCTAACACAAGGGTGTGTGTGTATGTGCTTAGCTGTGTCTGACTCTTTGTGACCCTATGGACTGTAGCCCACCAGGCTCCTCTGTCTATGGGATTTTCACAGCAAGAATACTGGAGTGAGTTGCCATTTCTTCCTCCAGGGGGTCTTCCTGACCCACGGATTGAAAGCTCATCTCTTGCATTAGCAGTCATGTTTATTTACCACTGAGCCACTTAGGAAGTCCAAAGAAGGGTACAGTTCATAACATTTTACACCCTATTTGATCACAGAGCTTGTTTTCTCGTGAATTGTCTAAGTTATTGAGTTACACAGAATGTACTTTTTTAGGCTCCCTCAAATGAAAGAAGTTGTTTTAATGCCACTCTGTGAAGCTGATTGATGGGAAGATATTCTAGGCCAGACTGGGTGCTGAGGTGCCTGAAAGTTTACGTTTTGGATGGCTGTCTTTTCCAAATTAGTATTTATCTGTTCTGTGGTCTGCTTCTGTGTTCACCTTCAAGGGTTCAATACTGCCCCCTAGTGGGTCCAGTCGGATCCTAAATTTTCTTTGCCATTGTCTTAAACTTGGGAAATGACCTTGGCAGTTTCTAAAAAAAAATAAAGAAACAAGAAAAGGAAAAAAAACACATTTTCACGTTACAAAAAAAGAAATACTACTGTTATGATACCTGATATCACTTAAAAAAAAACCTTTATGACAGAATAATAATATGTGTTTGTTTTAGAATGAGAAAATTTAAGGTAAGTAAAATGAAGAAAATAAAAATAATCTACAATTTACCTCAAGGGTTAACATTTATCATTCTAACATGTATGTCCATGCAGTCTTTTTTTTTTTAAATCTACATATATCTAAAAATTCATACTTCTCCTGATCCTAAACTAAAAATATATTTTTTTCTGGACTTTTTCTTGTATGCCCATTTTACTTGAACTTCAGTTAAGAACCTGCTCCTTGAGTACTTTTGCTCCCTTTGAAGGAGACAGAAGAAGAGAGAGGGTGAAAAATTTAAACATTTAAAAGGATAATTCAGGGGCTAAGTTATCCACTATGTTTTATGGTTGATTGCACCAGTTCTTCCAAGAAGGACATATACACTTTAATGGCACCAAATGACAACTCTTCCTGGATGCTGCTATAATACAATTATATAATAATACAATATTATATAAACATATAAACAACATCTACGGCTGCTATAATACAGTACCACATAAACCTAGTGGCTTAAACAACATGGATTTGATATCTTACAGTCTAGGGTCAGAAGTCAAAAGCAGTTTCGTAGGGCTAAATCAAAGTTTTTGTAGGGCTAAATCAGTTTCGTAGGGCTGTTCCTTCTGGGGGTTCTGTGGGGAAAACAGTCTGTTTCTTTGCCTTTCTATCAGCTTCTCAAGACCCCTTGCATTCCTCAGCTCGTGGACCTTTTTCTCCTAACACATCAAATCTGACTCCTATTATCACACCCCCTACTACTAACTCTGATCCTCCTGCTTCTCTCCCATGAGGACCTTTGTGTTGACACTGGACCAACCAGGAGACTCTCCCCATTGGGACCCATAACTTCATCACACCAGCACGGTCCCTATCACCACGAAAGGTCCCATTTTGACAGTTCCTTCTGGGAATTAGGATGTGGATAACTTTGGGAGGGCCATTCATTATTCAGTCCGCCACACTGAAGACGTTTCTTCTCTTTCTGCTCTCTTCCCCTGCCCTCCTCCTTCTTCTTTGCTTTTGAGAATTAAAGGTGAGAATTAGGTGTTCATTTTTTGGAAACCATGGTCTCTAAAGGCCAATTAATCTGGTCAATATAAGAGCTTGTCAGATTGCAGCACAACGTCAAATAAAGCCCACTTGGATCACCTGCCCTGGCTGAGAGCTGCCCTTCTGGGATGGACACAATGGTCTTTGGCCATTTACTGCACTGGGGGATGATGGGGCATTTCTGGCAGGGCCCAGAGCTGGCTGCTGGGAGCTGTTGTGTCCCATCCTTTCCTCTGAGTGTTCCCTCCACTCCTCTGGCTTAGCTGTGTGCCCCCTTTGAAGTTGTGCAGCAGTTGTTGTCTATAAATAGGGCATGCCCAGCCCCATCAGTTCTCAGATGTAGGGCAGGGCTCACTTACAAAACGCTGAAAGCGCAGGACGGTGTAGGGAGAAAGCCTGCTTTGGTGCCTCTTCTCCAACCTCTCCTCAACCCTCCCACCTCCAATTTCATGTAAAAAATACATGAAGGCCCCAGAAAGAATAATCAAAGCTCTGTCACATTTGGTAGATGCTTTCTTGTTTCCCTTTAACAAGAAGGAAGAGAAAGAAATGAGCTTCTGGATAAGAGCCCAGGGGCCTTTATCAGTTCAGACATGCCCCAGCATCAGCGCCTCCTGGAGGTCTTGCAGTTGTAACACCAAAGATGACTACATTATCTGACTCTTAAGATTCTGGGTTATCTTACCCTCATGACTGTCCCTGGAGTGGGGGTATACGAGTTTCCATCTCTCAAATGGAGAGCTTTCCCCCAATTTCTCACTTCTAGGAACACAAAGGAAATGTTCATATTTGAACTTGTGGGGGCAGAGTGAGAGGTTTTTCCCAAGTGCCTCTCACTTTTCTCTGCCAGCTCTGAGCACCTCTCCTGGGGCCGGTGCCTTGTCAGGCCATACAGCAGAATGCATATACCGGTTATAGCTGAGAAAGCACATTTGGGTGTGTGATCCACCGATTTGGTTCTCAGGCTTGACTCCACATGCATTAGCTGTGCCTTTAAAAGAGCTACTCGATGGTTCCAAGGTCACGATAAATGGGTGCAGGAGCCTATAAGGTTGTAATAAGCCTTACAGGAAGCCTCCTCCTGAAATGGTGGCCCCAGGTGGCTGGACTTCTCAAGGACTGGCTGAGAGTTCTAAATGTAAGTGTAAGTGTACCAACCTACACTGCAAAACTGTATTGTGACAGCCTTGGAGTCAGGTGGCATCATCTCCAGTGAACACCATTGGTTATAAGTGAGTCACACGTCTATCTGGGTTCAAGAGGGAGACATATATTTCTTTCCAATGAGATCATTGATAAAGACTATTATTAAAGACACTGCCACACTAATCCATCTTCACAGACATCTGGATGGTTTTCTTTAGACATAGGAATACCTTTAAATCTTACTGAGGAATTTGATCCATTACTGGTTGGTTTCATTGTTTAATTCTGAAGGCAATCTTCATTTTTAGGTTTTTGTAGTTCCCCTCATTTTCATGTGGGGCTTCCCTCGTAACTCAGTTGGTAAAGGATCTGCCTGTAGTGCAAGAGACCTGGGTTCGATTCCTGGGTTGGGAAGATACCCCGAAGAAGGAAATGGCAAGCCACTTCAGTATTCCTGCCTGGGAAGTCCATGGGCAGAGGAGCCTGGAACACTACAGTCCACAGGGCCCAAGAGTCAGACACGACTTAGCTACTAAACCACCACCAGCTCATTTTCACCACCGATGTTGTTCCTCATATCAGGTATCAGACTCGGCTATTTTATCAGCTGTGCAACATTTGCCAGAGAAGGGGAAAACATTTCTTTCATTTTCAAAACAATTTTCTCTAAGGATATAGAATTTGACAGTATCATAACATTCTGCTGCTAAAGCAAGCATTCTATGGGCTGCAGAAATTTATGACTTCTATGTCACTCATTCTTTTAAAACAAAATATGAGATGTACTTTAGACATCTCTGCTGGGCTTCTGACTCAGATATTAATAGTAACATGGTATCAAACTAGAAAAAAATTAATTGCTTTTGTATTGTGGCTCCCTGCTGGTATGATTTATTTTAAATTCTGCTGATCCCAGGGAGAAGATACTGTATTGTCTGTAATTCAGAAACTGACATACACTGTTTTCCCGTATTTTCCACAAATGCTCCAACTTCAAAGAAAAATATGCTTCTGTGGTCTGGAAAACACTGGATATCACACCTATTTTATCTGACATGGCAGGAACTGAATTACTTGACATGTAAGTGGATTTTATAAGCAACTGAATAAAATCTGTCCACCTTGAGTACCAAAGCATTTTAGAAAATCATTGACTATTTCTGGACTAGGAGCTGTCTAAAGCATAGGGGTGATGAGTCATCCTGGTGGTTTTCCTGGGACTCCCTCTGTTTAACACTGAAAGCCCCATGACCTTACCTTGGAAAGCTTCTGGTTATAGACAAACTGAGATAGTTGGTCATGCCCCAGATTAGATATGAGCTTGACCTCACCACTTTCTGATCACCCTGTGTCACTGGTATGAATCTAGCTATGCTAAGTGTTGTGATACAATGATGCCCTTAGGATGATTGAGGTATATAGCCCATAGATTCCCAGACTATATGATGCTAGAGTAGCAAGTTAGCTCTGCTCATTCGAATGAGGAAACTGCCTGTAGTTCAATGTTAACTCCCAAGTACATGGACATGATGAATTATTTTCACCTGTAACACAGCAGGGCATCCTTGATGGTTTTTAGGACTCTCATCCTGATGGCTCAGAGGTTAAAGCGTCTGCCTGTAATGCAGGTGACCAGGGTTCGATCCCTGAGTCGGGAAGATCCCCTGGAGAAGGAGATGGCAACCCACTCCAGTACTCTTGCCTTGAGAATCCCATGGAGGGAACAGCCTGGTAGGCTACAGTCCATGGGGTCAGAAAGAGTTGGACACGATCGAGTGACTTCACTTTCACTTTCATCAGGATGATAGAGGGCACGACAGTTTTGATTCCAGGTAAGTGGGGGTCATTATTATCAAAATAAGTTAATCAGCGAAACTGACCTCAGACAGGGGCAATAATGATGGGTTACTAGCCTGTAATGCAGGTGACCAGGGTTCGATCCCTGAGTCGGGAAGATCCCCTGGAGAAGGAGATGGCAACCCACTCCAGTACTCTTGCCTTGAGAATCCCATGGAGGGAACAGCCTGGTAGGCTACAGTCCATGGGGTCAGAAAGAGTTGGACACGATCGAGTGACTTCACTTTCACTTTCATCAGGATGATAGAGGGCACGACAGTTTTGATTCCAGGTAAGTGGGGGTCATTATTATCAAAATAAGTTAATCAGCGAAACTGACCTCAGACAGGGGCAATAATGATGGGTTACTTTTAAATAATTTTACTTTAGAGGGAAACTTTGTCTAAAGAAACTAAGAAATAAATATTTGATCAGGAACTTAACCCCTCTAGTGGAACAAATTTATTTCTTTTCCAAATATGAGTTAATATATTCATTATCCTTTGGCTCCAAATGTAATCAGGGATATGATATTGAACCAGAGAGAATATAATTCCCTTAGCTTTGTTTCTTTATGAAAAAGGGAGGCTAGGGAGACTTGTGGGCTTCCCAGGTGTTGGTAGTGGTAAAAGATCCTGCCTGCTAACGCAGGAGACATAATGAGACTTGGGTTTGATCCCTGGATGGGAAGATCCCCTGGAGGAGGCATGGCAACCCACTCCAGTCTTCATGCCCAGAGAATCCCATGGACAGAGGACCCTGGTGGGCTACAGTTCATAGGGTTGCAAGAGTTGGACATGACTGAAGACTTAGCATGCACGCAGGGAGACAAGGGATATGGGGATGCACAGAGTCAGACATGACTGAAGTGACTTAGCAGCAGCAGCAGCAGCAGAGAGACAAGGAAAAGGAAGGACTTGAGTGACTTGAGTTGGGTCAGTCTTAGACAGGTGAAAGGGGAATTTACCTGTCTCACCTCACCTGGGGAAGAGTATGATCACACAGGAAATGTGAAGGGTGTAGGTGTGCCATTAGTTCCAGGGCTAGTCACACAAATGGTATATACTCCAGAGCGCCACTTACAAGTGAGAACCTTACTTAGATGAAAGGGCCATGTTAGTGCTGTGCTCCATGTTCAGTTTCTATCAGAAACATGCCTATGAACTGAAGAGGATATGATAAAACAAGTTTAATAAAGAGAAAGCAAAAAAAAAAAAGAAAAGAAAAAAGAAAAAAAATGAAATACATGCATTGAGCATTCTTGGTTTCCATTTAAAACTTGCTTTTGACTTTGGTGGCCTTCATCTACTGCAAAGTGTTTTTCCTCAAATGAATTCGCAGGCATTTCTTTTCATTTGATTGTGTGCCTACAGTATATAAGGTAAGTGCAAAATGATTTGAAGGTACATAGGGAAAATATCAATTTCTTTCTTTAAGAAATGTGGCATCTATTGGGGGGTGGCCAAAAAGTTCTTTTGGATTTTACTAATATCCTTATTGTATAGAAAAATTCAAAAGAAATTTTTGATCAGTCCTATAGTTTGAGGAAGACATGTATAACCCAAATGTTTTCAGGCTTCTCCACTCTCAAGAGGGCACATTTACAGTGGTACTCTCACTCATTTTGATGACTTCTAGCCCTATATTTTAGGGCTTCCGTGGTAAAGAATGTACCAACCAATGCAGGAGACTCAGGTTTAATCCTTGTGTCGGGAAGATCCCCTGGAGCAGGCAGATTCTTTACCACTGAGCCACCTGAGAAGCCCTCCTGATAGCTAGGTTGCCAAAGAGAATGATAAATATCCATCATAGATTCTTTACTTGAGGATCAGTTCAGTTCAGTTCAGTTGCTCAGTCGTGTCTGACTCTTTGCGACCCCATGAATTGCAGCACACCAGGCCTCCCTGTCCCTCACCAACTCCCGGAGTTCACTCAAACTCACATCCATCGAGTCAGTGATGCCATTCAGCCATCTCATCCTCTGTCGTCCCCTTCTTCTCCTGCCCCCAATCCCTCCCAGCATCAAAGTCTTTTCCAATGAGTCAACTCTTCGCATAAGGTGGCCAAAGTACTGGAGTTTCAGCTTTAGCATCATTCTTTCCAAAGAAATCCCAGGGTGGGGTTAATTTCTGGAAACCTCTTATTAAAGTAGCAAGAAATGAAACACGAGTTAAGTCTTAATCATGAGATTTGACTAAAATAGAGTAAACTAATCTGATCGTGATTTTGTTTCCCCTGCCAGAGAGCAAGCACTTTGAGGGCAGAAACTGTATTATGTTCTTTATCAAAATAATTTTGAACCATCTAAGTGGTTCATGAATATAATTTCTTTTACAAGAATAAAAATTACCCGTCGTTTTGAAATCCCCTTTGATTATCTTCCCCGAACCTGGTCTGTGTGCTCTTCCTTGTTTCCCGTGTGCCAGACACACTAGTGTGGCTCAGATGACACTTGCGGGCCAGTCTTGGAGGGTCAAGAGTGAAAGCTGGGCTTCAGGAGCGGGGAGGGTTGCCAGATGATTAGCTCCCTGGCTGCCTGATCTGGCCAGGCCTCCTGTCTCTACCCTACTGGCTGCAGAGCTAGCAAATGATTCTGCTTGTCACTGGTTGCCAAGCTGTGATGCACAGGAGATGTCGTAAAGACTCCCATATTTGCTGGGCTTCCCTGGTGGCTCAGCTGGTAAAGAGTCCGCCTGCAATGCAGGAGACCCGAGTTTGATTCCTGGGTTTGGAAGATCCCCTGGAGAGGGGAAAGGCTACCCACTCCAGTATTCTGGCCTGAAGAATTCCATGGGCTGTATAGTCCGTGGGGTTGCAAAGAGTCGGACACAACTGAGTGACTTTCACTTTCACTTTCTTTCCCATACTTTCTAGAGGATAGCTCCACCGTTGTCATGAGAGATGTGTTGTATTTCTGGGGGTTAAATCAGGTCTTGCTTGGGATGTTTCCCAGATCCTTTGAGGTGGACATTCAGGGCTATCAAATTCTATTAAAAAGGCTTCTGTCTCAAAGGAAAGAAGATGAGAATTTCTTCTGGTCAGGAACCACTGGGCATGGCTGACTGCATCAGGAAGCTGGTGATGTGAGCTGGAGTGGGTGGTGGGGCAGAGACAAGGAAGTCAGACAGGGACCAAGTACAGAGGTGGTGCTGATCTCCAAGGTCGGATGCATGTCTGATTTGTCATCAAGAGAGTCAAACCAGTCACTGAGACCTGTAGCCTGGGTCCTAACAGGAGGTGATGGGTGGAAGCCAAGGACTTCCTCTTGGCCAAAATGCAAGATCAGGAGGGAGGGAGGGAAGTGAGAAAATAGAGAGAGCTTGCATAAGCCCTTTCTTAGCAAGATTTTGAACAGATCATCTCCTGTGCGCTTCTTTAGGTTGCAGTGAAAGTCACTCAGTCATGTCCAACTCCTTGCAACCCCATGGACTATATAACCCAGTGACCTCATGAACTATACAGTCCGTGGAATTCTCTGGAGTGGGTAACCTTTCCCTCCTCCAGGGAATCTTCCCAACCCAGGGATTAAAACCAGGTCTTCCACATTGCTGGAGGATTCTTCACCAGCTGAGCCACAGGGAAGCCCAAGAATACTGGAGTGGGTAGCCTATCCCTTCTCCAGGGGATCTTCCAGATCCAGGAATCACACCCGGGTCTCTTGCACTGCAGGCAGATCCTTTACTAACTGAGCTGCAAGGGAAGCCCTTCAGATTGCAAGGAAAAGGCAACTCACACTTCATGTGGGACTGTTTCTGTGACTTGCTCTTTTGTTATTATAATCACACATAACTGCCCATGGAGAATCCCGCCCCTCTGCCTGACTGTTAAATTGCCTTTGTTTATAACCCTGTCCACCTGTAGATAGTAGGAAGGAAGAAATTAAGACATTCCTTGCCTCAGGCTTGCCAGTCTAGGGGATATTTGCAAGATTAATGGCCTTTTTACTTTGTTTCTTCACTGCCCCCATCCCTGATCTGTAAAAGAACCTGGCATCAGACTCTGATAAGGCAGTTATTTTGAGACAGTCTGCCATCTTATTGGTCAGTGGATTCTCCTAAAGTCGGATTCCTTACCCCAACACCTCGTCTCTGATTCGTTGGCCTGCCATGCTGTTGGACTCAGTAACATTTAGACTCACCCCCGCGTAGTGAGAATGCCAACCTGCGGCAGGGCGTTTAGCAGCCTTTCCTCTTGATGAGAAGTCAGAGACGGCTCGTGAATGGGGACCAGCCCTTCGGTGGCCCTTTCTCCTGGGCCTGTGTTCGATCACTGACTTACTGGCAAATTCTTTCCATCACTGAATACCTGTCTGTCTCACTGGGTGAACTTTCATCTAAACATCTTGTCTAGGGTACATGTAAGTGGAAAAAAATGTAAGATTTTCTTTGATCGTTAATAAAAAATCTTGGGGGAAAAAGCCTCAGTAGCTCGTGTTAATCATTAAACTTGCCTCTTGGACAGCTCTGAATTTTTCTTTAGCACAGGTTTGGCTGGGACACAAACGAGTTAGGTGAGTTACAACCTGACGCAAGTAAGTTACCTGTGCGGCTGCAGGCGGGCTCTCAACGCTCACCAGGTAGCACGGCCATCGGCCATCGGCCATGGGTTCCTAAGAGGGACAAGGTCATTCTGAAAGGAACAAGGTCATTCTGAAAGGAAAAAGGTCATTCTGAGAGGAAAGGACTCCTCCCTTGAGTCCAAAGGAGAGAGAAACAGCAAAAGGTACTGTTGGGCTCAGAAATGTTTCTGCTCTGTGTTTCCTAGATGTTGCCTTTTTGCTAATGTGTTAAACAAAGGAACTAGGGGATACGATGTAGCAACCTCGCAGGTTTGTCTTTCAAAGCTCCAAAGAGAGGGGGGCTGGAAAGGGGAGAGAGAAGAGGAGGAAGAATGAGGGCAGAGTGGGGAGAGAGAGACAGGGGAGAGAGACCTGACGGGATGCACACAGCTCTCCTCTGGCTGAAAATATTCTGGTTCAAGTATTTAAATGGAGGCCGAATTTGTCCTTAGGAAGAATTAGTGGATAATCATTTTAAGAGAAAATACACTTGTTGTTGATTTGATTGCTCTATTTTAGAGGGAAGATGTAGGTCTGAACATAGAGGTTTTTAAAAAATTAGTTTTTATTGGCGTATAGTTAACTTACAATGTTGTATTAGTTGCTACTGTACAGCAAAAGGAATTAGCTGTACAGGGACATGAATCCTCCTCTTTTGGACTTCCTTCCCATTCAGGTCACCATAGTGCTTTGACTGGAGTTTCCTGTGCTTCTGAGTATGTTCTCATTAGTTATCTGTTTTATACATAGTATTTATTGATAGTATATATGTGTCAATTCCAATCCTTCATTTAAGAAAACCAATATGTGACTATTTACTTCTGATGTTTTAAATTTGGGAGTAGGCACCAAAATAAAATGCTAAAATCCCAGTAAGATTGAAAATGGACTCTTCCTGTGCCTAATATATTCTGTTGGGTGTGACAAGTAAATCAAATCCGGTGCTTTTGTACTATAAGTAACTCCTGGGTATTTTTCTCTAGGCAGTAGATGTATTTCTGAAAATTAAATGTTTGAAAATGAACCCTATTTCAAATAGGTGTAAAATATAGAGAATTTTACAAGTTAAAGAAACACCTGCTTAATCTACTTGAAAACTTTAGATCTCCTTTTGTAAATGAGAGTAGCTCCTGCCCCTACCCCAGCTGCTGGGTACTTGAGGGCAGGTACAAAGATAATTCATCTCTGTTTTCCCAGCTCCAGTGGTACAGAATCTGCCTCTAATACAGGAGACATGGCAAGAACTGTGGGTTCTATCCCTAGGTTGGGAAGATCCCTTGGAGAAGGAAATGGCAACCCACTCCAGTATTCTTGCCTGGGAGATCCCACAGACAAAGGAGCCTGGAGGGCTACAGTCCATGGGCTTGTGAAAGAGCTGGACACAACTTAGTCACTAAACGACAACAGAAAGCACC
>SJYC01150053.1:0-15498 GCA_006408675.1 Madoqua kirkii
CCCACATTTCTTAAGTCTTACTGCGCTGGTAGGTGGGCTCTTTACCACTAGCAGCTCCTAGGAAGCCCGGGATCGTTTAATACAGGGACAAGAGGCACTACAAAGATTCCACAGATTATTGTAGTATCTTAGTTCCTTAACATTTAAATTATTGCTCTGTGAGATCACAGAAAGGTTTGACTGTTTGTCATGCTCTGCTTAATAAAAAGAAAATACGCCCTTCAAAAACATTTCACATAACATACAGGAATGCTTATCAGAGTCTTGTCATATATTGCAAATTAACCACTAAAACTGTTATGATAAATGTGTGTTTTATTAACATTTCTCCATTATACCCAGCCCTGAATATTATAAGTGAAGAAGACTTAGCAAATTTGTTAAGGATGTGCTGGCATTGCAAACATTTAACATAATTATTAATATGGCTGAAACTAGATGTACCAATTTATTTTCTTTTTCTATTTGTTCCTTCTTTCCTGTTTCATTGTTTTCCCTTACCTACATGGCTTTGAAATACTTAGAATAATTTAATATTCTATTTTAACATGTGTGCTGTTTTTCCAGCTATATCTCTTTGTGTTGTCTTTATCACTGGTTGCTAGAGGAAGCAGTGCACCACTTTAATACAGACAGAGAAGCCTTGCAACCGTGTAAGTCCTTTTACTCTGCTCCCAGCGGACACTTATGAAATAGTTCCTAAATGTGTTGTATTTATGTAAACCAGACAACACTCCAGAAAGTATGAAAAGTTTTGTTTATAATAGTCATATGTATATAACCAAACTTGAGGAAAGAGTAGTCCTTTATATTTGTCCAGATATTTATTATTTCTGTTGCTCTTCCTTACTTCCTAAAGTTTCAAGTTTTCCTCTGACATTTCCTATCATCCTGAAGAACTTCCCTTATAACTTATGCAAAACTCAAACATTAAAGTAATTAACATAACCAAGCTGGTGCAAATGATTTTCAATGCGTTATTTGGATATTTTGAGTATGCCAGCTATTTCCCACATGGTATAACATCGTTTGATCACAATTAATGTCTTGATTTGATTGTTGTCAACTTCAACTGCTCTACCAGATAGTGGAGCATTGTCCAGCAAGAGATTTTCAGCATAAAACTTTGCAAACCACTTTCGATATGTTCAATCATGGCATCTTGTCCATACACTACACAAAGTTTTTTTTTTTTACATTTCAATTGCATATTTACCTTTCTTGAAACAATAAAGCATAATATGCCAAAAATGTTGCTTTCCCTTCCACCTTCAATATTAAAATAGCTACACCAATTTTGATAATATTTTAAAATGCATGTGACAGCACAGGTGTCACAATATAATGTAGCAAAATTGTTTCAAATAAAGTTAAAGACAAGAAAGTGCTACTAGAACCATCTTACAGAGAAGAAATGTACAAAAAAGCTCTTAATGACCCAGATAATCACGACAGTCAGACATCCTGGAGTGTGAAGTCAAGTGGGTCTTAGGAAGCATTGCTACAAACAAAGCTAGTGGAGGTGATGGAAATCCTAAAAGATGATGCTGTTAAAGCGCTGGACTCAATATGCCAGCAAACTTGGAAAAGTCAGCAGTACATGAACACAGAACTTCCATATATACAAGCTGGATTTAGAAAAGGCAGAGGAACCAGAGTCAAATTGCCAGCATCTGCTGGATCACAGGGAAAGCAAGGGAATTCTGGGAAACATCTACTTCTGCTTCATTGCCTGTGCTAAAGACTTTGACTGTGTGGATCACAACAAACTGTGCAATATTCTTGAAGAGATGGGAATACCAGGCCATCTTTAATGCTTCCTGAGAAACCTGCATGCAGGACAAGAAGCAACAGTTAGAACTGAAGATGGAACAATGGACTGGTTCAAAATTGGGAAAGGAGTAAGGAAAGGCTGTATATTGTCAGGCTTCCCTTGCAGCTCTGTTGGTAAACACTCTGTCTGCAATGCAGGAGACCCAGGTTCAATCCCTATGTTGGGAAGATCCCCTGGAGAAGGAAATGGAAACCCAGTCCAGTATTCTTGCCTGGAGAATCCTGTGGACAGAGGAGCTTGGCAGGCTACATACAGTCCATGGGTCACAAGAGTATATTGTCACTCTGCTTATTTAACTTATATGTAGAGTACATCAAGTGAAATGCTAGGCTGGATGACTCAAAAGCTATAATCAAGATTTCTGGGAGAAATATCAACAACCTCAAATATGTAGATGATAAAGGCATAAAGTGAAGAGGAACTAAAGAGCATCTTGATGAAGGTGAAAGAGGAGAGTGAAAAAGCTGGCTTAAAAGTCAGTGTTCAAAAAACTGGAAGATCATGGCATCTGGTCCCATCACTTCATGGCAAATAGATGGGGAAAAAGTGGGAACAGTGTCAGACTTGTTTTTCTTGGGCTCCAAAAATCACTGTGGACTGTGGCTGTAGCCACAAAATTAAAAGATGCTTGCTTCTTGGGGAAAAAGCTATGACAAACCTAGACACTGTATTAGAAAGCAGAGATGTCACTTTGCCAACAAAGATGCATATAGTCAAAGCTATGGTTTTTCCAGTAGTCATGTATGGATATGGGAACTGAACCATAAAGAAGGCTGAGCACTCAAGAATGAATGCTTTCGAACTGTGGTGTTGGAGAAGACTCTTGAGAGTTCCTTGGAGTGTAAGGAGATAAAACTGGTCAACCCTAAAGGAAATCAACCCTGAATCATCATTGGAAGGACTGGTGTTGAAGTTGAAGCTCCAATACTTTGGCCACCTGATAGGAAGAACTGACTCCTTGGAAAAGGTCTGATGCTGGGAAAGATTGAGGGCAAGACGAGAAGGGGACAACAGAGGATGAGATGGTTGGATGGCATCACTGACTCAATGGATATGAATTTCAACAAAATCTGGAGATCGTGAAGAACAGGGAAGCCTGGCACGCTTCCCTTCATGCAGTTGTAGAGTCAGACACGTCTTAGGGCCTGAATAACAAGTAAAAAGAGCCATCTTATGGAAAAAAACAAATGAAAATTTTCATCAGCCCAATAAATGTGAAAGACTATGGTTTCTATACTTTCTTGTTATTCCATTTTATTTTTTCATAAATATAGGAAAATTTCTCTAACAAGGTAAAATTTCCCCCAGTTCTTCTAAGGGGATTTTCTATCTAATGCTCTTCTATTCAAGGTCTCCTGTATGAATTTCATTATGGTGGAATTTGGGCTTTTCTCATAGCTCAATTGGTAAAGAATCCGCCTGCAATGCAGGAAACCCTGGGCCAGGAAGATCCCCTGGAGAAGGGTTATGCCACCCATTCCTGTATTGTTGGGTTTCCGTTGTGGCTCAGCTGGTAAAGAATCTGCCTGCAATGTGGGAAACATAGGTTCAATGCCTGGGTTCAGAAGATCCCTTGGAGAAGGGAGAGGTTACCCACTCCAGTATTCTGGCCTGGAGAATTCCATGGACTGTATAGTCCATGGTGTTGCAAAGAGTCGGCCATGACTGAGTGACTTTAACCACCACTGTGGTGGAATTTTATTTACGAAAATAATCTTTTTTAAAAACTTAATTAATGACTGTGTTGAATCTTCATTTCTACTCAAGGGCTATTCCTTAGTTGTGTGTGGACTTCTCATTGTAGCGGCTTCTCTTGTTGTGGCTAGACGCTTGTAGGCTGAATAGTTGTGGCACATGGGCTTAGTTGCCCCCAACATGTGGAATCTTCCCTGACCAGGGATTGAACCCATCACTGGACTACCAGACAAGTCCTATGACAATAATCTTCTAAGGCCTTTTTCAAATTTCACATTGAGGTCCAGGAGAAGAGTGAGTTCAGTTCAGTTCAGTCACTCAGTCGTGTCCGACTGTTTGCGACTCCATGAATCGCAGCATGCCAGGCCTCCCTGTCCATCACCATCTTCCAGAGTTCACTCAGACTCACATCCATGGAGTCTGTGATGCCATCCAGCCATCTCATCCTCAGTTGTCCCCTTCTCCTCCTGCTCCCAATCCCTCCCAGCATAAGTCTTTTTCCAATGAGTCAACTCTTCCCATGAGGTGGCCAAAGTACTGGAGTTTCAGCTTTAGCATCATTCCTTCCAAAGAATTCCCAGGGTTGATCTCCTTCAGAATGGACTGGTTGGATCTCCTTGCAGTCCAAGGGACTCTCAAGAGTCTTCTCCAACACTACAGTTCAAAAGCATCAATTCTTCGGTGCTCAGTCTTCTTCATAGTTCAACTCTCACATCCATACATGACCACTGGACAAACCATAGCCTTGACTAGACGGACCTTAGTCGGCAAAGTAATGTCTCTGTTTTTGAATATGCTATCTAGGTTGGTCATAACTTTTCTTCCAAGGAATAAGCGTCTTTTAATTTCATGGCTGCAGTCACCATCTGCAGTGATTTTGGAGCCCCCAAAAGTAAAGTCTGACACTGTTTCCACTGTTTCTCCATCTATTTCCCATGAAGTGATGGGACCAGATGCCATGATCTTCATTTTCTGAATGTTGAGCTTTAAGCCAACTTTTTCACTCTCCTCTTTAACTTTCATCAAGAGGCTCTTTAGTTCTTCTTCACTTTCTTCCATAAGGGTGGTGTCATCTGCATATCTGAGGTTATTGATATTTCTCCCAGCACTCTTGATTCCAGCTTGTGTTTCTTCCAGCCCAGTGTTTCTCATGATGTACTCTGCATATAAGTTAAATAAGCAGGGTGACAATAGACAGCCTTGATGTATTCCTTTTCCTATTTGGAACCAATCTGTTTTTCCATGTCCAGTTCTAACTGTTGCTTCTTGACCTGCATACAGATTTCTCAAGAGGCAGGTCAGGTGGTCTGGTATTCTATATCTGAGGTTATTGATATTTCTCCCGGCAATCTTGATTCCCACTTGTGTTTCTTCTAGTCCAGCATTTCTCATGATGTACTCTGCATATAAGTTAAGTAAACAGTGACAGTATACAGCCTTGACGTACTCCTTTTCCTGTTTGGAACCAGTCTGTTGTTCCATGTCCAGTTCTAACTGTTGCTTCCTAACCTGCATACAGATTTCTCAAGAGGCAAGTTAGGTGGTCTCTGGTATTCCCATCTCGTTCAGAATTTTTCACAGTTTATTGTGATCCACACAGTCAAAGGCTTTGGCATAGTCAATAAAGCAGAAATAGATGTTTTTCTGGAACTCTCTTGCTTTTTCCATGATCCAGCGGATGTTGGCAATTTGATCTCTGGTTCCTCTGCCTTTTCTAAAACCAGCTTGAACATCAGGGAGTTCATGGTTCATGTATTGCTGAAGCCTGGCTTGGAGAATTTTGAGCATTACTTTACTAGCGTGTGAGATGAGTGCAATTGTGCGGTAGTTTGAGCATTCTTTGGCATTGACAGAATGTGGTGCACTGGAGAAGGGAATGGCAAGCCACTTCAGTATTCTTGCCTTGAGAACCCCATGAACAGTATATAGTAGTATAGAGACCCATAAATAGCTAAATCAGTTTTGAGAAAGAAGAGAAAAATGCTACTCTCAACCAAAAAATGGTAAGATATACCATAAAGCTTCCCTAATAGCTCATAGCTCAGTTGGTAAATCTTCTCTAACAGCTCAGTTGGTAAAGAATCCGCCTGCAATGCAGGAGACCTCGGTTCGATTCCTGAGTCAAGAAGATCCAGTGGAGAAGGGATAGGCTACCCACTCCAGTAATCTTGATCTTCCCTTGTGGCTCAGCTGGTACAGAACTGGCCCACAATGAGAGAGACCTGGGTTTGATCCCTGGGTTGGGAAGATCCCTGGAGAAAGGAAAGGCTACCCACTCCAGTATTCTAGCCTGGAGAAGTCAATGGACTGTGAAGTCCATGGGGTTGCAAAGAGTCAGACACGACTGAGCGACTTTCACTTTCTTACCAAAAAGCCATGATAATAAAGCAGCGTGGACCTGGTGCAGCCATAGGTGAATAAGCCAATAGATTAGAAGAAAGAGCTCAGTGAAACACCTGCATGTTTAGGGGAACTTGGAACATGAGGGGAATACTTTTTGAATCCATGAAGCAAAATGGATGGACTGCTTAATGGACATTATTGAAGAAACTGACAGACTCTACTGGAGAAAAGAAATTGGGAAACTTACACAATGCACAAAGATGGGTATCAATGGATTAAAGAACTAAGCGTGAAAGACAAACTAAAGCAGATATGAGAAAATATAGAAATATATATTTGTGATTTTTGAGTAGAAAGGACTGCTGAAACTTCCAAAATGCAAAATGCAAGGGAAAAAATTTTCAATTGCTTATTTAAAAAATCAGAATCTCAAATGATGACATATATATAAAATTACCAGATTATTTACAGGTTAGGAAGAGTTAACTGTGAACTTCCAGATGTTCAAGTTGGTTTTAGAAAAGGCAGAGGACCAGAGATCAAATTGCCAACATCCGCTGCATCATGGAAAAAGCAAGAGAGTTCCTGAAAAACACCTATTTCTACTTTATTGACTATGCCAAAGTCTTTGACTGTGTGTATCACAGTAAACTGTGGAAAATTCTGAAAGAGATAAGAATACCAGACCACCTGACTCACCTCTTGAGAAATCTGTATGCAGGTCAGGAAGCAACAGTTAGAACTGGACATGGAACAACTGACTGGTTCCCAATAGGAAAAGGAGTACGTCAAGGCTGTATACTGTCACCCTGCTTATTTAACTTATATGCAGAGTACATCATGAGAAATTCTGGGCTGGATGAAGCAACACGCTGGAATCAAGATTGCCGAGAGAAATATTAATAACCTCAGATATACAGATGACATCACCCTTATGGCAGAAAGTGAAGAACTAACGAGCCTCTTGATAAGAGTGAAAGAGGAGAGTAAAAAAGTTGGCTTAAATCTCAAGCCAATTTTTCAGAAAACTATTCAGAAAACTAAGATCTGGTCCCATCACTTCATGCAAATAGATGGAGAAATAGTGGAAACAGTGTCAGACTTTATTTTTGGGGGCTCCAAAATCACTGCAGACGGTCATTGCAGTCGTGAAATTAAAAGATACTTGCTCCTTGGAAGGAAAGTTATGACCAACTTACATAGCATATTCAAAAGCAGAGACATTACTTTGCCAACAAAGGTCCATCTAGTCAAGGCTATGGTTTTTCCAGTAGTCATGTGTGGATGTGAGAATTGGTCTATCAAGAAAGCTGAGTGCCGAAGAATTGACGCTTTTGAACTATGGTGTTGGAGAAGACTCTTGAGAGTCCCTTGGACTGCAAGGAGATCCAACCAGTACATTTTAAAGGAGATCAGCCCTGGGATTTCTTTGGAAGGAATGATGCTAAAGCTGAATCTCCAATACTTTGGCTACCTGATGTGAAGAGATGACTCATTTGAAAAGACCCTGATGCTGGGAAAAACTGAGGGCAAGAGAAGGGGATGACAGAGGATGAGATAGTTGGATGGCATTACCGACTCAATGGACATGAATTTGGGTAGGCTCTGGGAGTTGGTGATGGACAGGGAGGACTGGCATGTTGCAGTTCATGGGGTCACTAAGAGTTGGACATGACTGAGTGACTGAACTGACCTGAACTGAACTGAGGAAAAGTTATTTGCCATATGAAACCATAAGAGTTTGTTGTTCAGTGGCTAAGCCATGTCCAACTCTTTGCAGTCCCAAGGATTGCAGCACACCATGGCTTCCCTGTCCTTCACTATATCCCAGAGTTTGCTCAAACTCATGACCATGATGGTCACTAAGAGTTGGACATGACTGAGTGACTGAACTGACCTGAACTGAACTGAGGAAAAGTTATTTGCCATATGAAACCATAAGAGTTTGTTGTTCAGTGGCTAAGCCATGTCCAACTCTTTGCAGTCCCAAGGATTGCAGCACACCATGGCTTCCCTGTCCTTCACTATATCCCAGAGTTTGCTCAAACTCATGACCATGAAGTCAGTAATGCCATCCAACCATCTCATCCTCTGTCATCCCCTTCTCTTCCTGCCCTCAATCTTACCCAGCATCAGGGTATTTCCCAATGAATCAGTTTTTTTGCATCAGGTGGCCAAAGTATTGGAGTTTCAGCTTCAACATCAGTCCTTCCAATGAACACTCAGGGTTGATTTCCTTTAGGATTGACTGGTTTGGTCTCTTTGCTGTCCAAGGGATTCTCAAGAGTCTTCTCCAACACCACAGTTTGAATTCATCAATTCTTCAGCCACTCAGCCTTCTTTATGGTCCAACTCTCACATCCATACCTGACTCCTGAAAAAACCATAGCTCTGACTATACAGGTCTTTGTCAACAAAGTGACATCTCTTCTTTTTTAAGACACTGTCTAGATTTGTCATAGTTTTCTTAATTTCATCATAGCTTTTGTCATAGCTTTCTTAATCAAGCATCTCTTAATTTCATGGCTGCAATCACTGTCCCAAGTGACTTTACAGCTGAGGAAAATAAAATCTACCACCATTTCCACTTTTCGTCCATCTATTTGCCATAAGGTGATGGGATCAGATGCCATGATCTTAGGTTTTTGAAAGTTGAGTTTTCAGCCAGCTTTCTCACTCCCCTCTTTTACCCTCATCAAGAGGATTTTTGGGTCCTCTTTAGTTCTGTAAGAGGTTAATAATTAACTATACAAAATCCCAGAAGTAAATATCTAGGATATGTAAGCAAATTGACAAGTAAAAGATAGGAAGACCATGGAAAATACTCCTCTTAAAGTGGACCTTGGTTTCTTCATTTACACATTCAATAAATATTTATTGAGTGCCTATCACATGTCAACACTGCTCTAGGCACCAGGGTTACAGCACACGAATTTCCTGCCCTTATGAAATTTAAATAGTCCACAACCTTCTCTCTTACCAATAAGAGAAAGAAATTAGTTTCTACTAAATGAGTTTTCCTTTAAAATTATAACTGTGTCATTTTAAAATTGGAAGAATTTTTAGGGAGCTTTTCCTCTAATTCCATACATTTGTGATAATATTTCTAGGGCACAGCGGCCTGACACTCATAGCTGACACTTCATCTGTGTTTAGAATGTAAAGGCCAGTAGTTAGATGGGCCCAGAATTGCTATGACTGAGTCATGGCTTTTCCATTGTGTGCCATTTGGCAATCTCTCTGAGCTTTAGTTCCTTAACCAGTAAAATAACAAATAATGAAACAGCTCATACAATTCATATGAGGATTAAATGAGATAATATAAAACAAAACAGCATCTGGCACACAATAAAAATTCAGTCATGACTGTTTTTACATCTATATTTCATTTTGATATTGAGTCCAATAATTGTTATCTCCCCATGCATATCATGGGGCTTTCCAGGTGGCACTAGTGGCAAAGAGTCCACCTACAAGTGCAGGAGATGCAAGAGACATGGGTTTGGTCCTTGGGTCAGGAAGATCCCCTGGAGTAGGAAGTGGCAACCCACTCCAGTATTCTTGCCTGGTGAATTCCATGGACAGAGGAGTCTGACAGATCACAGTCCATAGGGTCACAAAAAGTTGGACATAACTGAGCACAACAGCCACATGCTGTTTCAGAATTAGTATGGTAACACTTCTGGTTATTAATCAGGCAATTAATTTTTTCTTTAATAATCAGAAAGGGAAGTCATTTGCCTTCCCTGAGACCTACCCCAGTAGTGTGTGAGGCATGTCTTGTAAATTAACTATTAATCCTAGAGTGAAAACTGAATTCAGGGTTGTTGGGCTGGAAAAGATGTGAGACTCCATTTTGCCAGTCCCTGATTTTTTGACACAGGCAGACGTAAAGACTTTAAAGAGGTAAGTACCATTCTCTGAGTTTGCACAGCTAGAACTATGGCACTTCTTCTGAGGTGATAATTAATTATGATCAGAAAAGATGACTATGATTAAGAAATCATGGTTGTGATTAGGAAAGATTAATGTTACCAAGTGCCTTTATGAACTGGGTGTGAACTGGCTCCATGAATGACCTCAATTAATTAGAGACCTGGACTCAGGAGGACTCAAAGTTATTCCGAGTATGAACGTGCTGGACTTCACTTGACTGTTGCTTTGGTTCAGTAGGTGGAGTCACTCTTCCTCATTAGAGTAAACAGATTCAACTCCATTATAAATAGAAAAAAATATGTGCCCTCCGCCACTGAGAGTTGCAGAGAGTGACGACTACCTGGAGACCTCGGGCGCCGCGGTGAGCAGTGTTGGAGCATGAGTGCCAAGCCACAGTCCATAGGGGTCATTGGAGCTCCTTTCTCAAAGGGCCAGGTGAGTCAAAACCTGGCTTTGAATACTTGCAGTTAATGAGAAAAGTTACGAATTTCAAAATTAGTAAAGTGTTCCCGTCTGGTTGGTTAAACAGCCTGATACAACCTGACCTGAAATTTATATTAAAGTCTTTTCATCATTTTACATCATTGTATAATTATGGTCACAAACCCACTTATAACATTAGATTTATAACTATAACACCTAATCCCAGCCACAGCCAGTTTTATTAGAATCTGCCGAACTTTTCCTCATCTTTTGAGAAAATAATTTTATTTGAGTGGAAATAATAGACTTTTTCTGCCTTGTAGCTACTCATTTAGATTTCCATACTCTTATCGCTATTGGTGTTACTGTGTATATGTAGAAGGAGATAGAATTTTAAGAAAATGTATTTTTTTAGTTATGTAATTAATACCTAGAAAAATTCATAGATGGGTGGTAAATTTTAAGTTTTAAAAATGTGAATAAGCTAAATATTATTGATTTATCAAAATTTTGAGCTATTTATATTATTTTAGAGCATTAATGATTCTATAAAAGTGTTGATTCGTGGATTAGGTGGAGTTCTTTGTGTGCCTCTTTTTGAGGGATGAAAAAAGAAAAGCGGAAAAGGAAACCCACCTGCAGACTGATCACACTGAAAAAACTATTGGATTTATCAAACTCCCAAGTTCTAAAACAAGCCAGCAACACTTAATATACTGTCTTTTTTTTTTTTTTCTGCCCAGGCACACTCATTCTGGTAAATCTAATGAGATTACAAGTAACTTCAGCTCCTCCAAGTGTCTGTGCTAAAGGGGTGGGGGAAGAATAAAACAAAAGCAAATAGGATAAAGTGTGAATTAAAACTCACCATGCAGATTTTTTTGAGGTTGTGGTTGTTTTAAATGAGGTTTCTCGGGTTTCTTAGAACTTTCTCTTTGCCCAACTGAGCAGTGTATTGCTTCTCTTAGTTCTGAACTCTTGCTTTGCACTCTGTGACTTTTTTTTTTTTTTAATTACAAAACAAATTGGGACAGGTCAGAGGTTAGAGATGCGAACTGTATTTGAAATGTCAGTCAAAACTGCTTCACTTTCCTTGGAAATCTTTCAAAGTTCTCTCCTGAAACACAGGGAGGTTTTGCTGACAAAGAGGTATTTCTTGTAATGCTGGGCTTAATTGCAAATTCCACAATGTGCTCACCTATGATGACAGGTTCTAACAAAGATCACAATAAAATAACTGATTTAAAAAAAGAAGAAGAAGAAAAGGCGGGAGGGAGGGAGAAAGAGAGAAAGGGAGAGAGGGAGGGAGGAAATGGCTAGAACATGCTCTGGTCCCTGGACCCCGGCAGAAGGCCGCATGCTGAGGATAACAGCCTCTCTAGGGGGTAACATTTTGAAACATAGCCCAGTGCATTTTCCGTTCTCCACGATTCTTCCTCCTGCCTCTACAGTCTTAGAACATGGCGCTATGCAAAGAGTAAGACGCTACACACACACACACACACACACACACACACACACACACACACACACGAGAATGAAGCTTATTGTCTTAAGAGATTTTTCTACTCTACGCCATAGCATAGAAGGGTTGAGTCTGAGAAAGAACTCCATCCTCAGCCCTATGCCCTTGCAAGGCAGTGGTTGAGGGGAGGGGGTGTTGACCAAAAATGAAGTAGGTATTATATATCTATTTTCCTGTCATGTTATCTAAGGCTCAGAGGGCTATGGTAATTTGTTCAAGGTCACACTACTTTGACTGTATAATTCCAGACACTGAGGCCAAAGCCTGTACTCCTGACCTGCGCTGTTACATCTTTAGTTTTACAGCGGATCTTGGAGTTGTGGTCAATTAGGGATTGGAACCTAGCTTCAAAGTCAGTAGTGCTAACACAGAACAATGAGGAAAGACCGAACATGAGAAGCATTTTAAATCAGATGGAAAATAAAAGCTAGAAAGTGTCATTCTGGGAAGCTGAACAACTGTGCTATTGTAAATATACAGCCAGTCCTCCATATCTGTGGGAATGTCTTTACTGTCATTTTATGTAAGGCACTTGAGCATCTGTGGTGGGGAGGGGAGGGTGTCCTGGTCAGTCCTATACAGATCTGGAGGAGTTTTAATATCAGTTAAGGGGTTGTATAAGATTTCTTCTTTTTTTCCTTAAATAATTCTGAAGGTTCAGAGTGGTTTTATTTTTGATGAGTGGTTTTATTTTTGATTTAGTTATATATATATATACTTTTAATTCTTTTCCATTGAAGGTTATTACAAGGTATTGAATATAGTTCTCTGTGCCCTACAGTAGGTCCTCTTTGGTTATCTATTTTGTATATAATAGTGTGCATATTTTAATCCCAAACTCCTAATTTAACCCCTGATCTCTATCTCCCCTTTGGTAGCCATAAGTTTGCTTTCTATGTTTGTCAGCCTGTTTTGTTTTGTAAATAAGTTCATTTGTCAAGAGTGTTTAAGGTTTGTTTCAAAGTTTGAAAGGGAGAGGGCAAAAGTCAGGGAGTTTTATGAAACTGACAATTTTTGAACATCTACTAAGCGTCAGCTCTATACTAAAAAATACAGTGCTGGAAGTGTAGAGAAGATTGGACAGAAATCTAATAAAGGAGAGAAAGCAATGACAACTCAAGATCAAGGCAAAATTTCAGCCACGTAGCACTCTATTGGAGTTTAAAGAAGAAGAAATTGTACCTACTTGTTGAGGGCGTAGCGGCGGGAGTCATAAAAAAGGGCAGTCCTACTACGGCCTGCAGTTGTAATTATCTTTTATTTTCTGTCTGGCTATTGATTGTGAAAACTGATAAACATCTTTTACTAGTCTGATCATGCACCTGTTACTTGCTTAGTACCATTATATCATGATTTGTCATTGGACAAATAATAGAAGTCTATATCATCAAAACTACCATTTAATAGGAAAATATGTAATCACTTTTTAAAATACAGATGTGTATCAGAATTATCTTGAAATTTTTTTGAAAAATACAAATGTCCAGGTATTTTTTTCCTCCAAATCTCCAGATATGTTTCCAGTGAGCAGCCATATTGTAAAACAACTAGACTATATGATGATCTCTTATTTAGCTCGTTTCGCTTTTTCTATTTCGTATTCAGTGCTCTCATTTCAGTTAGTTTATGTTTTCCAATTTCTCTGTCTCTTTTTTCTTTCTCAAGCCTTTATCAAGCAAAGTTTTTGTATACTTGTAAATAGTATGTATGATATATATCATAAAACTTACAAATTTTAGCCTAACTAAAAAATTTATAACATTTTAATTCTACTTGTTTGACTTAACATGAATATGAATAGATTGCTAGATTTGTAATAATAAATAGATATGCAACAAGCAACAAAGGTTTACTGTATAGCACAGGGAACTATAGTCAATATCTTGTAATAACCTATAATGGAAAATTTCAAAAATAATATTTGTGTATATGTATAACTGAATCACTTTGCTGTGAACCTGAAGCACTATAAGTCAACTACTTCAATAAAATATATATATTAAGCAAATAAAAAAAGGCAGTGAAGTGAAGGAGCAAATGTGTCTGGCTGAGCATGATGTTGGAGGGTGAGTCCTTGCTGCCAGGGACAAGAATTTGACATGGAGGATTTTCCTGGTAGTCACAGCAAGTCATCTGGTATTTGAGGTGGGAGGAATTTTCCGCTTAGTTTGGTGCCACAGTGCAACCCTGAGGATAGACACAGGTGTCTGTCGGCAATCTTCCCGCCTGACGGCAGGCTTCCCAGGCGGCACTAGTGGTGAGGCACAGGAGGCCTAAGAGGCAAGGTTGCGTTTGCTGGTTTGGAAAGATCCCCTGGAGAAGGGAATCCAGAAGGACAGCCCCTCTCCAGTATTCTGGCCTGGAGAATTTCATGGACAGAGGAGCCTGGTGGGCTATAGTCCATGAGGTCGCAAAGTGTTGGACACGACTGAGTGACTAACACTTTCACTTTCTCACTCCCACCTAACAGCACAGAGTAACTTTCTCTATTGAAAAACCTTGTTGGAAATTGGAGTCAGAGAGACACATAAAAGAACTATTTCTTTAGATGGCTTATCTGCCAGGAGGCTGGAGAAAACTTACTGCAAGGAAGAAGCGTGCTAGCTTCCCCAATGTAAAAAGAGCAAAGGTAGAATTGTGCCGACCATGCTTAAACAGGTCAAAACTTGAAATACTGGGCTGGTCTTTGTGAATTCATCTCCCAAGTGAAGATTTTCCCTGCTGCCTCCTTTCTCTGCAAGAGCCCTAACTTACTACCGTGCGGACCTGCACGTAGGTCTGTCTGATGTCACGTTCTTTTTTTTCACCTTTTGTTTTGACTCAAGCTGTTCTCCAGGTTTACAAAGTTTCTTCGTCACCCCATCTATTTTCCTGAATGATCTAGTCATGTTGCAGGACTCAGCAGAAATGTCAGCCTGTTCTCTGCAGACTTTCCTGAAACTTCTCCACCCCTGACAGGGCTAGGAACATCCTGTTTTTGCGGTTATAATATCTTGTAAAACTGTGTTGACGCAAATCTCTAAGTATTATAATTGGGATTATTAATAAATATCCAAATCCCCTCTTCATTTGTGAGTCACTCAAGACAAAAGCCCTCTCTTTTGGATCATTGTATCTCTGTCTCTCAGAGTGCTTTTGTACAAAACATGTCCACTGTGTTGGTAACATAATGTGATGGAGAAGAGAAACTGCAAGTTTTGGGATCCACACCACCTGGATGTGAACTAAGGCTCCGCCACTTGTTCGCTGTGTGCCTGTGTGTGTTAGTCGCTCAGTCGTGCCCGACTCTTTGTGACCCCGTGGACTGCAATCCACCAGGTTCCTCTGTCCATGAGATTTTCCAGGCAAGGATACTGGAGTGGGTTGCCATTTCCTTCTCCAAAGGATCTTCCCAACCCAGGGATCGAACCCGGGTCTCCTGCACTGCAGGCAGATTCTTTACCGACTGAGCTACAAGGGAAGCCTGTAGGAAAGTTATATAATCTTTTGATTCTACATCTTCATATTTGACATATGAAGATATAGATTAGTCTATGATTAATCTATATAATTAATTTATGATTAATCTATATGATTAATCCTACATGTAATATAGGAGTAATTCAATCTACCTCGCTGTGATGACGGTGAGACCATGTAAATTCCTGACCCTGTAAGTACTCAAAAAGTGATAGTTACTCTTCAACTGATTAATGAAAAAGGTTTCTATTGTGGGGGTTTAATGATATGATCATCTCTGAAT